>CALSFV010000425.1:0-166844 GCA_943737045.1 Parapristionchus giblindavisi
TTGCATTGAAGCTTGTGAAAAAAGGTCGATGGCGAATAGAAAGAATAGAGAGAGAGGAGGAAGATAGTGAAGAGGGAGAGGAAGGGGAAACGAGAAAGAGAAGGCGAAAGGGTAGACGGTTAGGGAGAGGGAGAGAATGAGAAAGGAGAGAAAGAGGTAGAGGCAGAGAGGAATAAAGATACACGCAACCACGCTGTGGGGATATGCACAACGGGAGAAGATGTCAAATGCAGATGCGTATATAACGAACATAAGAAGGAGGAGGAAGAAAATAGACGTCCCAGTGGATGCTAAAAGGGGAAACGAATATGGGGGAGGAGGGAAAGCGAGAGGAAGCAAAGAGATAAAACATATAAGGAGAAAGGAAGAGGAAGTATGGGGGATAGAAAGAAAGCGAAGAGAGTGTGAGAGAGAAAACATGAAAAAGAAGAAGAAAAAGGAGGAGGAGGAGGAAGAGGAGGAGGAGGAGGAGGAGGAGGAGGAGGAGGAGGAGGAGGGGGAGGAGGGGGAGGAGGAGGGGGAGGAGGAGGGGAGGAGGGGAAGGCTTTGTTCAAACGTGGACAAGTTGCAATAGCAACAGAGTAGAAATAAGAGACAAAAGTCGAATTAGTACCAAAAAACGAAATGAAACACTCAATCACTTGCAGTAAAGCAAAAAAGGAAAAGGCGGAGAGAATAGCGGGTAAAAGACGAAATCGAATCGATACCGGAGTGATAGTGAGAGGGAGAGGGAGAGGGAGAGGGAGAGGGAGAGGGAGAGGGAGAGGGAGAGGGAGAGGGGAGAAGAGACAGGGGGGGGGGGGGTACAAAAGAGTGATCGAGATGTTAAGCACGAATGGGGAGAAAGGGGAGGGGTTAGGGAGGGGAGAAGAAAGGGGAGAGGAAGGGGAGAGAGGAAGGAGAGAGAGAGAGAGAGAGAGAGAGAGAGAGAGAGAGAGAGAGAGAAAGGGCGGAGACAATCGCGAGCGATATCACACGACAACCATTAAACTCTCAACTCAACTCGACAACAACAGTCAGGTCAAGTTCGCGTTTGTGTGTCAGCGGCAATGCTGTCAATATGTGAGGATCGAATTCTTGGAGACAAGAAGGAGAGGGAGAGATTCCAGAGGGAGAGGGAGAGATTCTAGAGGGAGAGGATCCAGAGGGAGAAGGAGAAATCCTAAAGGGAGAGGGAGAGACTCTAGAGGCAGAGGGTCCAGAGGGAGAGGCAGAGATTCTAGAGGTAGGCAGATGACGCAACGGATGTACCCGGGACGCGCCGCATACAAGTTCTCCAGTGCCGTGTGCACTCCCTTGGGGGATTCCCTCTGTACTGAGATTGAGGTTGGAGAGAGAGAAACAGAAAGGGAGGGAGAGAAATAAAGAGAAGGAGATAGAGAACAAGATATAGGAAAAGAGAAACGAGAGAGAAATAGAGGTATGGAGGGTGAGAGAGTGAGAGAGAGAGAAAGAGATTGTGAGAGGTGAACATAGGGATAAAGAGAGAAATAGAGGAGGAAAAAGGAGAGAGGAAGGGGGGAGAGAGAGGGGAGAGAAAAGTGAGTGAATGAGTGAGTGAGAGAGATAGAGGGATGGAGGGAGAGAGAGAGAGAGAGAGAGAGAGAGAGAGAGAGAGAGAAAGAAAAAGAGAGAGAGAGACAAAGTGAAGGGAAGGGAAGGTGAGAGTGTACCAGAGAGAGGATAAGATAGATGAAGGTGTAGCAAAATACACGTAATCATCAAAGAATCAAAGAAACAATCGAGAGCGCGAATATTTGCAAGACGTCATTAGCACCTAGGAAAGGCGTGAGAGATGGAGAGGGATAGGCGAGAGGGAGGTAGAAGGAGTGGAGGGGGAAAGGGGAGAGAGAGAGGGGGGCGGAGAGAGAAAAGAGAGGGGAAAGGGAGAGGAGAGAGGAAGAGAGGAGAGAGAAGGGAGGAGGAGGAGGAGAGAATGAGGAGAAGGAGGGGAGAGAGAGAGAAAGAGAGAGGAAAGGGACGGAAAGAGAGGAGCGAAGAGCGACAGCACCGAGGGAAATGGGAACAAGAATGGGGCGCACTCAGCCGTGCGCGAGTACTTGTACTCAATCTGAGAGGATAGAGGAGGTCGGAGAGGGAGAGGGAGAGGGAGAGGGAGAGGGAGAGGGAGAGGGAGAGGGAGAGGGAGAGGGAGAGGGAGAGGGAGAGGGAGAAGGAGAAGGAGAGAAGCTGAAAGGGAGAGGGAGAGATGCTGAAAGGGAGAGGGAGAGGGAGATATATGGAGAGAGAGAGATAGCGATAGATCTGGAAAGATCGAAAATCAACAGAAACTTGTACGCTACTGCAGTGTCACTTGGTTACAGTTGCGGGGAAACCCGAAAGGCATGATGCTGATGTGGATGCATCAGCATCATACGGATCTAGAGATATTATTAATATTATTATTATTATTTAATAGGTTTCATGATCAGGATGGTCTCAGCTTAGGAAGAGGGAGAGGGAGAGGGAGATAAAGAGGGAGAGAGGCTAAAAATGGAGAGCTTAGTATTGCTAATAATAAGCTGAAACCTAATTCTATAAAAAGTGTAATCCCCATGGACTTGACACACTTCTCCTTCCTTTCAAGGGACTTTTAACGAGATCGAAAGGCGGACTATTCCGAGGAGGCGTCTAGACGAATCGGCCCGAAAACAGCTCATAAAATGAAACATCAATATCAAAAAGGGAGACCAGGAAGTGATTCGCGCCAGCGAGCAGGGGAATAAGACAATAAAACGCTCCCAAAACACGAGTTCGCAGGACTTCGTGTGCCCTGAATAACATCCTAGGCATCGCATTGGTTAATTTCTGCGTTTTCGTAATACCGTTTATGCAAATTATTTACCTTTACATAGATCTAGCTCGGTTTGGGGAAACCCAAAGGAGAAGGAGGACACGGCTGACAGGTGATTCGAATGGAAAAGGTTAAAAAGTAAATTAGAAAGGCAGAAATAGAGATATTAATATTAAAGCTGGGCTTGCTGGAAAATTGTGAGAAAAACTATAATTAATCTAAAAAAGTTCAAAGAAAAATGACATACCAGAATACTGGTCATATATGTATTTAGCTACAATATATACCTATATTGGAAACGATGCAAGGACAATTCCGCCTCTACAACGGGTCACTTAAGCAAAGTGACTTAGCACACTTTTACATCGACTTTTAGAGAGCGAGCGATCCTCTAATCTATCGCAGACATCGCGCATTTGAGCCCACCCCTTAAATACCCATTAATTTAAAAATTAAAATAATAATTTCAAAGACAAATTTAGGAAGCGTCTAGGCAAACCCTCCACAATGTCCAATAAAAATGTATTTATTAATAGGAAATAAGTAAATAATAATAATAATAATAATAATATCTTTATGTGGGTTTCATGTAAGAATGATAATGGTATTTATACATAGAGAAATGCATTAGGGACAATATATAAACAATACCACAACGAGGTAGTAAGGTTGAATTAATAGATAATGATGATAAAACTTTAATTATAAAGCATAGGTAGAAATACAATTACGAAAGATTTTGACATTGGGAAATAAATAAAATAGACAAGGAAGTGATGCACTGAAACGGGGAAAGAGAGAGAGAGAAAGTGTGAATAAAAAGCCCATATAACACCCCGCGAGATGCAATTGTAATAAAATACACACGCATACTTTTTTTTTTTTTTTTTTTTTTTTTGGAGTTACACTATACCGCTGAGTCGCAGTCGCTGACACGCATACATTTGATATAATACATACGTAGCGGCCGAAACACCATAGGGCACATTGCTAGTTAACTTATTTAATCAAAAAATTTATATTTAAAGTGCATGCATACTTATTCTTGTACATCTATTAATACTGTTAATTTTTTTTTATTAAAATACATATAAGAGGGATGGCAAGTTGTTCTCCATTCCTGAATACAGATCCACTAGTAGTTAAGGCGCTATTAGTTAGTTAAAGGCACACTACGAGTTCATTTGAAACTCTCCTCTCTAGCCACACTCTCTCGCAGACAAGGAAAGCGAGAGAGCGTAGCCAGAGCGTAGAGTTTCAAATAAGCTATTGCCGTCTAAAGATTATACTCATCGTTCAAGGTGGAGAACACAAGGTTGGCAACGATTCTTGCGCAAGATTTGTACGAAGAAACTATCAAACACATTTCTCATTCTCTCTCTCTCCCTCTCCCTCTCTCCCTCTCCTTCTACTTCTCTCCCTCTCTCTCTCTCCTTCTACTACTCCCTCTATCCCTCTCTCCCTCTCCCTCTCCTTCTCCTCCTTCTCCCCCTCTGCCTCTCCTTCTCAAGTCCAAACATCAAACGATAAAATAGAGTGTAGAGGAGCGCAAAATGAGAGCAACCTGCACTGCGAGAGAGAGAGGGAGGAAGTGTGTGGGGAAACACCCAATGATGATGAAAGGGAGAGGGAGAGAGGTAGATAGGAAAAGGGAGAGGGAGAGGGAGAGGGAGAGAGGAAAAGGGAGAGGTAGAGATCGGGTGGGAGGAGCGTTTCACGGCAAGCGCCACTTCCAAGTATATCACTTCATATCAGTAAAGATAGGGATAGCCCTGCGCAAGGTTAAAGAGAAAGCAAGGACGGGTAGAGGAGGAGAGAGAGGGAGAGGGGAGAGAGAGGGGGGAGAGGGAGGGGGAGAGAGGGAGAGAGAAAGCGGGAGGGAGAGGGAGAGGGAGAGGAGAGAGAGAGATAGAGAGAGAGAGAGAGGGTGAGGGAGATAGAGGGAGAGAGAGAGAGAGAGAGAGAGAGAGAGAGAGAGAGAGAGAGAGAGAGAGAGAGAGAGAGAGAGAGAGAGAGAGAGAGAGAGAGAGAGAGAGAGAGGGAGAGGGAGAGACAACCGACTTTACCCGGCGAGCGACGATTGATACGAGTGAACGTGAAGAGTTCGAGATTATGGGCGGAGAGTTAGAGAGAAGAGAAGAGAGGGAGAGGGAGAGGGAGAAGGGTGTAAAGGCAGAGGGAGAGGGAGAAGAAGAGGGAGAGGGAGAAGTAGAAGAAGAGGGAGAGATAGGCAGAGGGAGAGAGATTGGCAGAGGGAGAGAGATAGGCAGAGGGAGAAGTAGATAGGGTGAGAGACAACGAAATGGAAGAGGTACACAGATACGGAGAGAGTGTGAAATGCAGAGGTAGAACTTGACAGAGAAAATTCTCTTGCAAGTTGTTCTGTCTCTTTAGAACAGATCATAAGAAATTGAATTTCTTATTTTCATGCTGATTTTTCGCAGAAATTTATTATAATTAAGAAAATGAAAAGTAAAAAAGTTAAATTTAAGTAAATTTTCTGTGCGAGTAGATAGTGAAAGGCAGATTGAGAAGGAGAGGAAGAGAGATAGGCAGAGGGAGAAGAAGAATCAAAGTGCAACTCTCCCTCTCTACTCTCTCCCCTGTATTGCATGCGCATCTAACACTCAATACCTTCGCATATATATAGATTACGAGGAAGAAGGAGAGGGAGAGGGAGAGATGGGGGATTCCCTCTACCCGACGTAGAGAGAGGACTAAAGCCGATCTGCATGATTGAAGAGTTAGGCATAAATAGAAGAGGAAGAGGAGGAAGGAAAGAGAAATTCAAGTTTTAATAGAGAGGGGTCGAGAATGAATCGAACACTAACAATAGTGGAAAAGGGAGAGGGAGAGGGAGAGGGAGAGGGAGAGGGAGAGGGAGAGGGAGAGGGAGAGGGAGAGAGAGAGGGAGAGAGAGAGGGAGAGAGAGAGGGAGAGAGAGAGAGAGAGAGAGAGAGAAAGGCAGAGGGAGAGTGGTCCTACGCGAATGATAATAATACTAGATTTAAAAGGCAGACAGGCACGTGATGCGGTAAGGCGATAGTGACGTCCATAATAGAATGGGGGATAGTCTTCCTTTATTCGGGAAAGGCAGAGGAAGAGAAAGAGTTGAGGGGTAGACGGCATGAAGGGGTATCAGGTTGAAGTTTCAGCTTCTCCCACTCTCTACCTCTCTCTCTCCCTCTCCCTCTCCCTCTCTCTTTCCCTCTCCCTATCCCTCTCCCTCTCTCTCCCTCCCTCCCTCTCCCTCCCCTTCCCTCGTGTGAACCGACCAAGGGGGCAACGAGGACAGAATGGGTGCTTCACGGACGCAATGAAGACGGGTAAGAGTCACACGAGGTAGAGTGGGAGGGGTGAGAGGAGAGACAGAGTAAGAGGAAGAAGAGGAAGAAGAAGGATATGGACACAACGTAGCAATGAAAATGCAGATGGACATTCATGCACACGGCTATGTTTTTTTTTTTTTTTTAAGTTTTCGGAAAATTTCGAATTTTCAGAAGTTATTTCTCGGAAAATTCGAATATTTTCTGAAAATTTGCTTTAATAAACAAATGTTCTGGTATTATGCAGCTGAAGCAAATCACAACAGCAACAAGGAGCGCAAGGATAGTCCGTCGGTTACGGTCACGTGACAATCAAATCCAAGGGGGGATACATTCGGTTCAGTGCAAAGAGCTCGAATAAAGAAGTCATGGCAAACATTCCAGCAACGCTACCGAGCACCGTATAGTAGGATGCAACTGATCTCAACAAGAGTAGTGGCCTACCTGATCTACGTTATGTAGAAAAGGGAGGAAAGATCAGTAACAAAAACAGTCATGAGATCGAAATCTGCATCGTCGCAAGACGTTGCAACAGTACATGGGCGGGGTACACGGAAATCGATTCTACATCGGAACAAAAAGAAATGAAAAAAATTTATAGGGGCATTCAAAAAACATTTAATATTTCATCTAAACGTCCCGCGGGGTGAGTACAACAGAGTGCCATGCGGGGAAAGTAAGCAAAGCCAGCCCGCAGGGCACACTACGGGGACAAATTTCCGGATATCCTGTAAACCCCGCTTCTCTACCCCAATCCTCCAACCTCCTTACAATTAGACACTTCACATGAATTTAGTTGACCAACGATCCTCATTTTGCTCTTTATTGCACTTAAATGCACTACCATGATGGTTATCGTTCATTGCTACGTAGATCCGTAATTCAAGATGGGACACAGGGTACTCACCTTTTACCCAAAATGTATTTGCCCGACAAGGACAAAGAAACTATTTTAGCTATGAATGCATGCATCAAGAGACAGTGGCTATTCGGGTATTTCAAAACTAGTAGTTTACGTACCGTTCCCAGTAGACTTGCAAGTCTACTTCTAGTTAGACGTTTACTGCAAGTGGTGTATAATACTGTAATAAAATTAGTCAAATGTCCTTTCAATTGTTTTAAACTTGCAGTAAACTTCTAGTCAGTGAAACAATTTAAGTAGACTAATAGTTTGGAAGTACCAGAGTATGCGGGAAAATGCGACACGCAAAGATCGGGTGCATCCCTGTTGGAAGGGGAAGGATGATCGTGCAGGGGGCGGAAGAGTGTTGCGGGGAGAGAGAACAGCATCAACTGGCCAAATTCAACACCGAGAGAAGAAACAACCTGGCAATAGTCAGGTACGTCAACAAGTGTTGCGTCAGGATCATTATTTCGCACAACACACTGCACAGTATTCTGGTCCAAGCCATTTTTCTTCCAAAGCAAGACAAAGGAGAGACCATTGTATTCGAGAGAGTTTGTATGTTGAGCGGTCGTTCTTGCTTTGAAAGTCATGAGAACGCTGTGACTGGCACTAGGTCGAGGGAGAATCGATGAATGAGAAAAATTTGCATATGAGAGGCAAGCCCTACTGAATAGACAAAGTATGCAAATGGTTCGCATCTATTCTCATCCAGCAGTACTCATACAGTATTCATACTAGCAGTATGACACAGCGTTCTCATGACTTTCAAAGCAAGAACGACCGCTCAACATACAAACTCTCTCGAATACAATGGTCTCTCCTTTGTCTTGCTTTGGAAGAAAAATGGCTTGGACCAGAATACTGTGCTACCGAATAGACAAAGTATGCAAATGGTTCGCATCTATTCTCATCCAGCAGTACTCATACAGTATTCATACTAGCAGTATGAATACTGTATGAGTACTGTACGCGTACACCCCGATCTCCACGAAAAGTACAGAGTCGAAGGCGATGATTACAAATCTTAAAAAAATTTAGAATTTGCCAAATAGATAAAAAAAGGACAGCCCTGTGTGAGCGCGTCACAATGTTCTATAGGCTGTGAAAGCAAAAACGACCGCTCAACATAGAAACTCTCTCAAATGCAATCGTCTTTCGCTTGTCTCGCTATGGAAACAAAATGGCTTGAACCAGAATACTGTGGCGTGGTGCAACCGATACGACAACGGTGATATAACAGCGATGTGGCACGCAAGCGAACACTACAATAACAGAAGCGCAGTCCATTGACTAGCGCTACATCATCGTCCAGCACGGGCGCTGTGCCCAGGAAGAAGGGCCTCAGCAAGGGGCGAAGTCGACCAGTACAAGTGGGCTAGCTAAACTGTAGTCTTCCCGTCCCAAGTCTCCGCCTTTAACTAATGTTCTCGAAATCTTGAACAGTGCTTCGTTGATCATGCATTTAAATGAGATAACTATCTGGTAGACGCATTGCTGGATCGGAAGATCGTAATTAAGGGGTAATGTCTAGCGAAAGGACAAGGAAGGGCCTCCCCACTACACTGTTTTCTTGTTCCCAATGACCCCTTCAAGTGCTTAGATGCTCATCTGGACCGAATGAGTTTAAAATTACCCCAAACTTATTTGAAACTCTCTGGCCATACACTCTCACTTTCCCTGTCAACGAGAGAGTATTGCCAGTACGGAGAGTAGAATTTGCTTGGTGCTCGCCTTTAAGTGACTAGAGATGACATGCCAGAAAATTGTTAAAAAAGAATAATTTTACTGCGTACATTCAAACATTTATTTAAAAATTCACCTAAACATCATTTTCACAGTGGCCAACCCTCAAAATTTTCGAAAAAATCCCTATTTTTTGGCATTTTTCCAAATTTTCAAGGACCGCTCCCCCGTGTTGGATAAACTCCGTGCATATCTTCAATAATTTCGTCCTAATTGCTGTGCTTCCATGATCGTCGGGTAGGAAGGAAATGATGAAGAGATGCTATCTTATCTCATTAATGTATCCGAAAATCGAAATATGGATGTGATTTTATGCGCAAAAACGCGGAACAATGATTCCTATGATTCTCAAGACAGCGTTCTCTTGAACAATCCCAGACCGATAGTTATCTCGTCCGAAGTGACCAGACATAATAAGGAAGAAGATGCTATCTCGGCAGTTGTATTGTCCGATCTCTAGACAGAGAAAAAAATCCGTAGCAGCGTCTCACTACGGACGACTTCCCTCTCGGGTAAGGGAATCATTGCCTGATGCGGTAGGGAATAGGCTCGAATTCCCTTATCTATGAGGGAAGAATTATAAATAAGGGATTTTGAGAGTGTAGACAGAAAGTGAAAGACTGTGGAGAGAATGAGAGCACAACGCGGAACTTCCCCGCGGGGCTGACTAACAAATGCGCCCGGCTCCCTTGAAACATGTGTGCTGTTTTGATGGTCATCTCTCGTCCCCAAGCACTTAAAAGGAGCGTAGCATCACTCAATGGTCTCTACATTGTGCACACTATTTCTCTGTCCTCTAACAACGAGAGAGCATTGCGCGTCGAAGAGACCATTGAGTGAGGTTACGCTCCCTTTAAGGAGGAGATGCTATCGGGGGTCCTTTGGAAGATCAAAACGAGATCCCTAGATCAAAATGTTTCTCAGTAAGAGCAAGAAAAGAGAGCGCAATGACTTCCTCCTCCCCAGACAGAACGCTCTGCATCTCATTAGAGCAATTTCAACAATAAAAAGGTAAAAGGTACAACCCGTTATTCTAGGCCAATTCAGTCCGGAGGGCCTAATCTCCCCTTCGGGCCTACTTTACCGCATGATCTAGTCACTGCCAATTCCACCAATTTTAACAGTAACGGTGATTAAATATGGATCTAAAAACTCCGGTTAAGGTTCAAAAGTATTCTGATTAGATTCAAAATGGTAAAGCGTTTAAATTAGAATATTTAAAAAAAACATCTGATTCGATTCGAAAGTTTTCTGTTTGGTATTGCGCCTAATCAAATTCAAAATAGATTTTTCAAACTTTCGATTTGATTGTACTTCTCGAGAGAAATTGTAATTTTGTTTCCAAATTTTATTTTTAATACCATAAGTTGTTGAAATTTTCTGTTTTTTTTATGTCAAAGCAGCATTTTTAGATTTTTTGGAACAATTTTCGTCTAAATTTTTTTCGAAACCGTATCGAAAAATCGAAAAAAAGCAAAATGCACATCCCTAGTCAGGATCGCTTTGCACAGCATTGTGCATGAGACGACGGTCCTTCTTCTTCTCTCGTTCAGAATACAAAATTGACATACTTCTACCAACGTATGTACACAGATGGGACTGTACGTATGGGCCTTTATGCACCGTATTGCATCCGGGGCTATGTACATATACAGCACACCTTGGTGTACCATACCGTATTTTTTTTTGGCATTTTGCCAAGTTTTCAGTGGCCATGGAAGCAACCACTGATCATAATAACTTTACGCGGGTACGCAATGAACAAGGACACGAACAACAAAATGATTGGAAACACCATAAGGTACATTACTAACTAATATATTACTTTCATAATCTATTTTTAGCGTGCAAGTTAAACCAATAATAGAACATCTAAATCTAATTACATTACTAATTTAATAATACATAATTTATTATGCCAAAACGGGGAATCATCATATCATATCATCTCATACAAGTCACGATTGTTCGAGACGCGAAAGACAAATTGTAGAAAGTTGTTTGACGAATTTTCCTGTCGTCATAGACCGAGCAGTAGAGACATTTTGCAAATTTATTTTTGATTTCAATCGACTCAGCACATCACAAAACCCCAATATTCTCACTTTCAAGACGAATAATTGTTTTTAGCGGCTGCATCACAGTTTTAGACAGTTTTAGACCATGGTGGTCTATGGTGGGCCCTATCGTTCACTTTATTCCGTTTTGACTGTAGTAAGTGTGTACACGAGTCCACTGCCATTCTCACTCATAAAATTAGATAATATATATATAATTTCTTACTTTTCATTTTCTTAATTATAAGAAAAATTCCCTTGAAAAGTAATGCATTCAGTTTGTGATGTTCTGTTATAAGCAATTTCTCAGAACAGAGCATCTGGTAAGAGAATTGTTTATGTGGATACAACTCCTATTGTCGCGTAAACACTAAGCCTAGTCAACCAAATATAAAGTACATTACTCTCCGATTTGCAGTGCCCCACGGATTATTTATTACTATATGTGTTTGTCCACGCTACGGTGGCACTTGAAAGGCGACTGCAATTTTCGAGCCACGAAAACAATCGGCGTCCCGCGTAAAGGGATGATAATAATAATTCTAATAATAATAGTAGTACTTAAACGGACAACCCAAGCTAATTTTACTCTCCGCTCTGGCCACGCGTTAACAATGAAAAAAGAGAGCATTGGCTGAGCGGAGAGTTTCAAATTAGCTCGGGGTTTCACTTTTTGAAAATACTCGACGTGCGACTTCAGAAGCGGACAGTGAAACGTGCAGATATCCTTTAGACTTTTATAATTAGTCTTGAATCCATACACCCACGAAAGATGACCAAATGCAGCAAAATGTGAGCGAGAACACGCAGCTGGCCTCATCCGACAAATTCAACGTGAACTACAGCATATAAAAGCATGCAAATGTACTCTAGTAATACTATATATAACATGCAATATAAAGTGGATAAGGGCCGGCTGTTTCGGCCAGGGGACAGCAGAACCCTGCTCGGTTGTGTAATCTTCAGTAGAACCACCACCGAGTATTGCTATCAAAAGTTTTGTATAATAGTTTAGCTGGCCTCGACCGTCAAGACAACCAAAATAACCTAGTCTTTCTGTTTGTCCGTTCTATACGTGACGTCGTAACTGGTGTAAACTGCTTATTTGCGCGAAGATACTGATGTATAGGCAGTGAGAGATGGGGAGAGACAGAAGTACCTCACCCACTCTACGTCGTCAAGAAAACAGAAGGCTTTGTCCAGTCTCTAAGTCTAAAAGCGAGCGAGAGAGAGAGAGACCACACAAGACCACTGACCATGTGTAGTATGGTAAAGGTGATCTGCTAGGCCATTCATAACTTTAGTATGAGAAACCCAGTAATTGCACACATTTCAGTACCTCCAGCACAAAAAAAAGCCAATCAAAACGAGCAGATAATCGAGCAAAGTAGGGATGCGAGAAGTATTCTCCCGGTTTAACATCGCTCATATCCGATCCGCACTAGAGAGACCAATAAGGAACTGCTATCGCCCTCCTCTTCATTCACCCCATTATACCCTTTCAATACATCTAATGAACTCTCATGAATCATATATCTGTGGTACACGCTGGGGGAAAGGCTGTGTGCAAACCGGGGAAGGGTTAACCGGGGAAGTGTTAGGCGCGCATGGTTATGCGGGAATTTTTGAACAGATTCAATTTAAAAATTTCCAACTTTTGCAAGGCAAGGCTATGAGCGAAAAATCGTTTTCTCGCGCCTACCTATGCTCATAATATTAGATAACAGCATCAACGCATCTTCTTCTGCGAATCAGGAAACATGTGCATGTGCAGTGGCGAAAAACACTCCTCGCATTTCTCTACAGATCATTCGCAATCCGGTAAATATTTTGGCTGATACCTACAATATTTATGCATACCATAACTAAAGAGCAGTATCGGGTGTCACGAGGTAGAACAATCATATGATTAGAGGCCGAAAGCCGTATACAATTCTATATATCGTATACAAATCATATGTATCACATACATATCTCCTTCAGATAATCGTGGATAACCGTGCATCATATTTATCATTTATGTATGAATCATATGCAAATTATATGATTACAGGCACAAACCGTATACAATTCTTTAGCTTCTGCAGCTTCTCCCTGTACAATATAATATACTTTATGCAAAAGTGAAGCATAATTGATGATAGATTGAATGGTACTGAGTATGCTTAAATGTGATGGTACGACTTAGGAAGTAAAGATTATAGTTACAATTACAGTGTCCATCTATCAGCTTTACTAGAGTACACGACATCAATCAATGAGCCATTCGTGTTGCCCTAGACGAATGCAGACGAACTGCACTACTCCGTGCACGCATTAAAGATCACCGTAACCAAAGCAAGTATCAGATGTCACAAGTCAAAGAGAGAGTCATATGATTAGATCTAGCGACCATCGACCACCATATTCTTTTTTCCTATTCTAAGGTATAGTCTCTGTATCCAACTGTACAACACAGCGTTCTCATGACATTCAAAGCAAGAACGACCGCTCAACATACAAACTCTCTCGAATACAATGGTCTCTCCTTTGTCTTGCTTTGGAAGAAAAATGGCTTGGACCAGAATACTGTGACAATGATACGCAATCTCAAGTCTGCTAACATGGTCCAGACGAGACACTGTAGCCTAGACAATGGTTGCACGATGCCGTGACTTGAAAACAACCGTTGCATATAATAATGAATCACGGCCGGATAAAAAGAGGTCGTGGGTGCGACTCACTCCTTGTGTCAATCATGCGCCACTCAACTTGACCATGACTTGACTTTTAACAGTCCTCACCTTACAAACTCTTGTTTTGAGCATGCACTAAATGAACTATGAATATAACTAGTTGTGATTGCAGACATTTAAGCTAAAACATCGATGTGTGTGTGCGGAAAGACGACGTCTCCTAATGCGTTACTACACAACGAAAGAGATGTTGTCAACTCTTTAGCCAATGATAAGGAATACGTGAATGAATGAATGTGGGTGAACCCGTGATGTCCCTCGAGAACAGAAACACTCGTCAAGTACTTGGGAAAGGACATTCAGGGGAGAGTAGACACGTAAATAAGATAGACAGACGCCGGCTAGATACACACCGCGAGCTAATTTGTAACTCGCCGCTCAGGTAATGCTCTCTCGCTTTGTTTGTCTGCGAGAGAGCGTTGTCAGAGCGGAGAATTTCAAATGAGTTCGGGGTGTCCCTTTAAGGAGAAGGTTGCCACGTGGATACTTCCAGCTACAAAGACATGCAGAGAGAGAGAGAGAGAGAGTGTGTGGGCAAGAGGAAGAGGAGCGAGACCAAAAGAGTAAGAGGTCACATCGTGACAAACATTATGTTGGTGAGAGCGAGAGTACCGTAATTGTTATCTTCTCTTTGGGATCAAAAACTTTTTTTTAGAACAAAAATTTATTCGTAGTTTCAAGCGTTTCTTCCAAAAAAACTGCATAAGTAATTATAATTAGTGATGCCCAGATGCATTTTGTCCCGAAAATAGGGATAATGACTGAAAATCACTAATAATCAAAAAAATTTTAAAAAATCGATCGGTGAAATTTCAGCATCGATAGTACACTACACATTACAGATCACAAATCGACCACAATCTTTAAAGCTCCGTTAGAGCGATAGAGAGAGAAGGGCTCTTCCGCACCGAGAAAGAATAATGATAGTGGGAGAGGATGAGGGAGGCTAGAGAAGGGAGGAAGAGTGAAGGGTATAACGGAGTGGTGGGGATAGTTTTCGACTGTTAATCGATGACGTAATGGTCTTCTAGTCTTTTGCCCCTATGCGAGTGTGTGAGCCTATTTACGCCCCTACCACGTACTATAAATATAAATTTGATCAGAAAACTCCGCACATTTAACGATGAAATATTATGACATCAGCAATGGGGACTCGCACATGTATAAATTATTTAAAAATTAGATACAGTAAATAGTAAATAATTTACAATGAACTTTTTTCATGTGCGAATTATTTCATGTTACGAATCTAAAAAAAGCGAACACATTCAATCGATTATTATCTATGAAAATACGTGGTCAGAAGCCTTGCTCATTATGTTATCAGATAATTACATCATTACGCAAGAGGGCGAGGTCTAGTCCCTGAGTCACCAGTTCGATCCCCGAAAATATTGGACACCGTTGAAAGTTTGGTGGGATTAAAATCGATAAGATAACCGATTGTTATCCCTGATAAAATCCTGCTGACTCTGCAATCATATCAATTTCCGATTTCTTTGAAAATCATTCCTTATCTGCGACCGATGCATTTTCCAAAGTGGCCTGTCAATTACGCTTTGCACAAGCAGCTTTAAAGGCACACCCGAGCTAATTTTGCTCTACTCTCCGCTCTGGCAACGCTCTCTCGTAGACGAAGGAAGCGAGAGAGCATTGAAAGAGAGTTTCAGAGAATTTCAAATTAGTCTGGGTCTGGCTACACTGTAGTAGTCTATTCTCTCCTAGGGCGGATCTCTCCTAATTGCGGGGGAAAGAGTGCTGAAGTTGACAGATGAGAGATACTTCTAATAGACTTCCTTGTCTCAAACAGAAATAGCGTCGCTATTTGAATTAAACTAATAATATTAATAGATGTACAACTATAGGTTTGCATGCACTTTAAATTTAAAATTTAAAATATACAAGTTAGCTAGTATGTGCCCTACGGTGTTTCGGCCGCTACTTCTAAAATTAACAACAAGTACATTTCAGATTAGATTCAGCACATTGCTCCATCGAAGTACTACTAATATTTGATGGAGAAAGATATTTTAAGAATTCACTGCTAAGAGATTGCAAAAGAATATTAGTGAATTTGGTCAGCGAACTTCATGCACTTATAATTACTGATTCACCGTATTATCTGAAACTCCAAAAGTGATCTTGATCATTAATACTTCTGTGATCCCCAAAAGCCGGGGGATATAGTGAATTTTTAATTTAAATATTGGTTTGTTACTTTTTTCTCTTTTACCTTTCTTGTTTTCCACATTTGGCGCCAAAAATTCCCGAACCATGACCGTGTTTAGATATCCTATGGTGGTGTTAAACACTTTTTTCTATGTATGTCCGTATTTAACAATAATTCCAATAATACATTTTCATACGCCCATTTTCAGGATTTTCATGATTTAGGCCTCATTTTTTATTAGAAAGACTACATATAATTTAAGCGAAAAATAACGATTTTTTCTATTTCGAAAATCGACCGACCATACAAAAAATCATATGAAGGCGCCGAAAAGCTATGGACCCAACTCTACACATATTCCCCGTGTGACTTTCCTTATCACCCAACATCCTCTCAACAACCTGCAAACACTCTCGTTGCACTCTCTGTTTACAGTCTGTAGTAAACACTCTATCCCCATAACATCATCGACCATATACGCATATGAGAGCCAGACAGGAGACAAACATAATCTCTGATCGGTCAGTCGGACCGAGCAGATGTGGGGAGATAAGGCAAGGGGATGAAGGCCGTGGAGTACAGGGAACTAAAGATCTGGTACAGGACAGATACGTGCGCGGGTATCTTTAGTTGATCACCAGTGGCCGTATGCATGGACAGTTTTCCGGGAAAATGTGACGTCATTAGCGAAGGCGGAGGCGTTTTCCAAAAATCCTCCGCCTACGCTAATGACGTCACATTTTCCCGGAAAACAGTTTTCCATTGTTCATGCATACGGCTCCAGATCTCACCTTGTTCAAGTTAAAGATTTTTCCCACGTGATTGTAAGACGAAAAGTATTTTTTAAACTACAGTAGTGTAAATAAACTGAAATTTGATTCATTGTCAGAACGGATTTTACGTATTTGACGTTATTTGTCCGTAAAATTCAAAAACGTAAAATCCGTAAAATATAAATGCTTAAAAATAAAAGAAAAATGAACAAAAATATTTTTGTAATCATAACTTACGCAACAGTTGCAAGTATTTTTATCAATGTTTCATGCCATTGTGTTTTCAGAATAGACAGCCGAAAGTTGCTAACCATTTTACGAAAGTGGGAGGTAAATTTGCGTGTAAAAATCTGCAGAAAAGAGCTGAATAAGCCAGCGTTTTGCGCAAGAGGATCACTCATTATTGATTTTCGCTTTCACCTCTCTCTGTTCATCGTCAAAGATAAATGGATAATATAATATAATCGTTTTCTTGAATGGAGAATAACATCTCTCAGAGACGGAAGAATAAGAACTTGCAAGATAAATCCCCCTGCTCCTGACTTACTCTTCTGCACTTAGTGCTGATAAGATAAATGTATTGTATAATATAATCAGGAAAAGTTCCGAATTCTCTTGAAGTACAATAAGAGCAGTGCTATGGTCTCGACAATGTCTAGACATTGACTGCCGTAGATAAAAGCTTTATGCAGATCCACTTAGATATATAGGGTAATGGTTTGGTGCAAATAGTGATCAATGGCTTTTGCTTCGCTGATCTCATCATCTCCTGTACATTTTAATTTCATCATCTTACATTTTCAAGTACATTCTGTGCATTTTAATTCCGTACATTTTAATCATTTTAATTTTAATAACGGGTTGGTGCATAACATTGATCATTGACTCTTGTTCCGTTGCTGTCAAAAATATTTTCGGAAAATCGGAAATTTCGGAAAATTGGAAATCCTAGGAAAATAGGAAAAATATAGGGAAATGGGTTGGTGCATAACACTGATCAATGACCCTTGTTCCGTTGATCTCATCTCCCGTACATCGGAGGCCACTTTTAAAGACCATAAGAGCATTATTATACCCCACCATGCACAGAGTCGAAATGGAAGCCCTTTCCTATACTTATCCCTGCTAAACGGATTATGCTCGGAAATGGCCAAATAAACATTGTCTTGGGGAGTCAGGAATAGGACAGAATTTTTTTCTGAAAAAAAAGAAAACGGAAATATGTTTTGAAAAAGCAGGAAAAGCAGAGAATTGAGAAAAAGATACAAAATGTCATTAAATCATTGATTTTCCTTATTTTATCAATGTTTTTTTAGTTTGGTTGCGACGAAACCATTCCGTATTGATTTTATCTATGCGCAGCCAATATAGACGACACGATGATAACCGAGGCTTCACTCGACTAGTTTGCAGATCTGCTCTTTTGCTTCACGCAGGAGTCTCGGCCGAAAACAACGAGATACCAAAATCTTATCATGAAATTTTCGGCCGCACCCATGGTTTTTCAAAGGCACTTCTTACATTCAATACTAAAATTCAATACTTTTCTCTTACTTTAATAAATATATTTATATGCTTGATCGCACTCGACTATCGTTTAAGATAAATAAATTATTAATATTATTATTATTATTATTATTATTATTATATGAGAAGAGGGGGGATCAAATAGACGACAATTGTCATGATGAGCGATGGGGGGAACGATGAATCAGTCAATCAATCAATACAATCAATAAAATGAATCAATATTAGAGAATTACAGTACACCAAAGGGATGATGGGGAAACAACACAAAAAAAGGATAATTATAATATTTTAAAATCAGTGGAAAGGAAACCGATATAGAGTTCCACTTTTGGTACCCGAGGGTTATATGGTCAATAAAAATCAGCTTTTACCAGTATATAGACATAAAATTATTATTATTATAAAACATCTTTGCATGTATATGTATATGTATCAGGACGAGCGGCAATATATAAAAAGAAGAAGCAGCAATAAATACTAAACCAAGTATGTTCAAGATAATATACACAATCGAGTCATATTACAGTCGTATGTGGAAATATATTTAAGGAAAAATATCGATTGAATAATGGGAACATTGCATATGCTTGGGATTGAAGCATTTCGAGTATGATTAAACTGAAAAATGGTTAAAAAGGTACAATCGATAAAGTAGATACAATACTACGGTAGGAATGGGCGAACAGGCAGATAATGCATCCTCCAACATGAACACAGAACGAGATTGGCTTCTCTCACATAGTGAAAAATCGATAATATAAGATTCAATGCATGATACGGTATCAAACAATCTATAAATCAATCTATACGTTCAAAACGAAAAAAGTGAAACACAAAATTTTACAAAATTCAAACCCTTGTGAACTTTTGTTAAATTTTTTGACAAATATTTCACTTTTTTTCCGCTTTCTCGGTATACCAATCAATCAATCGTCTCAATTTCTCAAAATCCTTCTCTGCTTCATCATCACTCGACTCGTTCTTTCCATCTTCCTTCAACTTGATCAAGTGAAGTCGTTGTCTCTCCTTCTCAATGGCCACATCGGCCAATCGCGTCATCTCCATCACCTCACTCTCACTTGGCTGTATCCCCTCCATCGCGAACACCTTCAAATAAATAATTTTATCATTTAAAAATTTAATTTAATTAACTTTAAAATTCTTCAAAAATCGCAAAATGCTTCAGTTTCCATGTAGATATCACTCACATAAATCAGGGATATGCTCAGAAAATCATCACCAGCAGATTGCACGAACCCGCCACTAATGGGGTTCGACACACTACCTCTAACAAGAAGGCACTTTCTCAAAACGGATTCGTAATCAGCATCGAAAACTGATCCTGGTAATGCTATTGCCATCTCATATGGCCAGGACAAGTTGCGAGCATCCCCTTGTAAGATACGCTCCATCGCTGTGCACAGAGTGCATAGGTCACATAGGAAAGAGAAGAAAAGAACGTGTGAGGTACCTCTGGTCCACCGCCGTAAATGCCGTGCCAGAAGAGGAAGTATTCTCTTGGAACATGGAGGCAGTTGGCGCGTGGTCGATGTTTTAGATTGCCGTCGGGCGTCTTCATCAGCAGATGGGAGTTGTCCATTGGGCCGGGCGGCTCTGGAGAATAGAATAGAATAGATGGATAGTGATAGAGCGCTAAAAATCGGTGAAAAACGGAAATTGACGAGTCGCAAGTGGAAAACCGATATTTGAATTTCCGCGCTTCTTTAGCATTCTACAGTTCATATTTAATCTTTGCGTTTTTCGTTTACAGGGTGCCTTTTAGTACCCGGAAAGTCGACACTTTCAGGTTTCCACCGATTTTCAGCGCGACATGAGAGAGACAGACCAGTCGGATGCATGTATCACACCCACATCATGTACACTAAGCGCTTAAATTTTTAAGCAAAGATAACGAATTTTTTTTAAAATCTATATAAAAAATAAACTTAAATACATTAAAAATCAATAAAATTAATTTAATTAAAAAAATAATATATGCTCAACCGACCAGTAGCGGGCTCCACGATAAACTCCTCCCAGCGCTCATACCAACTCCTCGAGATGCACAACAGCGGCATATGGGCCGGGTAGAGGAGGGCCTCGCTCTCCTCCGATTGCGACCTTACTGAATACTCCAGTCGACGGAAGAGGTCATACTGGAAATGGATACACTATGTACTCAAAAAAATTATGTATTACATTTCCGTAAAACAACAGTTCAAATATCTAAATATATGTAAAATAATATAAATATAGTATATAAATAAATTTTATAGTATATTATGTGCAATATAGTGATTACACCATGCCTCAATCATCAATAAACCATACGTGGGCGGGCATTGCCGCTGGAAATGAAAATCGGAGGGGGGGGGGGTGAAATCTTGCAGCAAATAGAAAAATCTTAGCTGTTGAAACAGCCTGTACATTTCAGATTCTCATTTTCTTCTTTATAGCTTGTGTTATTGTGATACATTCCATTGTGAAAAAATGGGGGGGGGGGTCGGGTGCTGCCAAAATCGAAGGAGTATTGCAGCTGTGGCGTATGGTCTGCACACCCAAATCGTAGATCAGCCAATCAATCAATACCACCCATTCGCCCTACCGTATACCTCTCGATTTTTCTTCTCGACGAATCTGTTCGGCCGCTTCTCGCACACCGCGCAAGAGTCCAGCTGCGACACGTCCGGACCACCGCCGAATCTGAAACAAACAACGAAATGAGATCAATCGAAACCCTTATTTAAATGGAGTGCACATCTTTTATATCATTATTATTTATGTATTATTTATTATTTATTTATTCCATCAAATATAAATGTTCATAATCACATTAATAACACAGGTATGAGGTATACGGTAGGGCGAATGGGTGGTAGGTAATGTATGAGGTCCAAAAATTTTGATATCCTGAAAACTTGTGTATAGGGGTTATCGAACTCGCTGATGACAATGTACATAGTCATTTTGGCCCCAGTGGTCCCGCATCGCCTGGGGGAGACTACGGTATAATCACGTTTTCAAGCCGTTCTCGATCGATGGTTGAGCTAAAGGTATGAAAATTGGGCTCTGGGGCAGAATTCGATTGTTTCCATTGCCTGAGGTGCTTCCCTTGTGAGAAACATTCGAAAGGAAAGCCAACAATCTTATTAAGGGAGAATTTAATTCGAAAAAATCGATACCTTGTGTCTACCGTACTCGTCTTCTCGGCAGCTTTCGCCGCGGGAATCGGTGCGATATTCGAAGTAGACGGTTCGCACTCTTCACACTCCTGCGGGGATAGCGTAAGTTGCGGTATCCGCATTAATCAATAAACTACAGTACCATGGTCTCGTTCCTTCGCTCCGCTTCTGCTTTATCCATGACGCCAGAGTGATCCTAAAAAATTTTTTTTATTTATTTATTTATTTATTTATCATACATCGCGAAGATGTTCCAACAAGTAAAAACGATATAAATTAAGAAGATTTGCACAAGGAAATAGAATGGGGAGAATTAGACAATGGGAAAGTAGGGAAGGTGAAGATGGTCGGGGAAGTCTCAATAACCTATTCTCTAGTGCCAAGATCAAAGATCAGCGTGGGATCAATGATGTAGGGTGGATGAGGCCCTAGCGGGAAGAGGACCGCATAAGTCAGTATAGACAGACTGACATGGCAAAAGGAACTTGAACATGAGACAGTTTAGAGGGGTGAAATATCAATGGATAAATTACTAACTAAATCATAAGACAATAATAATTTAGCTTTAATGGTATTTGTGATAAGATTGGGGTCTAAGATAGAGGGAATTTTTGTCAAAAATCGAGATGTTCTATGGGAAAAGGAGGAGCGAAGATTTTCTCTCTTTGATCGAGGAATATGGAAAGCAAACGAGGATATCCTGCCAAATGATGGTTTAAACACATAGAAATTACTACAAGGAATATCAACTTCACATCTCAAAATCTTAATAGCAAATACGATATCAATGACAATTCTTCTGTGATAAAGAGAATTGAGAGAGAATAAGGACAAACGTTGAGGGTAGGGAGGAGGGAAGGAATAGGAAAGATGACAACGATGATACAACAATCTAGTAAATACATGTTGAACTTTTTCTATTTGGCGAATTAAACCTTTCGAAGAGGGTGACCAAACAGGGGACGCGTATTCAATAATGGGGATTACATATGATTTGAAAGCTCTGATATATACATCGGAACGAGTACAAGAAATTGATCTAAAAATATGATAAACAAGTGATAATGACTTCTTACAAACAATGGCAATGTGGGATTTAAAATTTAACAACGGGTCGAGATAAACACCTAAGTCACGGGTTGAAGAAGATGAAGGTAGACTGTGAGAGAGAATAGAATAAGGTAAAGTGGGATTTGTTTTGCCTATATGTAGAACGGAGCACTTTTTTGTGCAACCGATTTACATATTTCTGATTTTCAAAAAATCGAAATCATCAACTTTTCGAAAATAGAATAGAAAAAAAGCTTGGGTGTTTCTACCTACCATTGCACGAAAATGTTTCTAGACCTATCAATATCAAGTGACTAAACTGACAAGAAATTGAACAATAGGTGGGCACGCTGGGAGAAAGGCGGTGCGCAAATCGGGGAAGGGGGAACATGAGGAAATTTTTTGAGCATATTCGACTAGATTTTTTGTAATTTTTACACTCCATAAGCACACTTTTCATCGAAAATTATTCACACAAAAAAACAAGTTGACCGACCTTAGCCATGGTTACATCCTCTGTTGCCACACTGCTCCCGCCTGAGGCTCGCGATCGCTTAATTCGTCTCCTCCGAGCCATCAGGCTATTATTATTATTATTATTATTATTATTATTATTATTATTATTATTATTATTATTATTATTATTATTATTATTATTATTATTATTATTAATATTATTATTATTATTATTATTATTATTATTATCTTTATTATTATTATTATTATTATTATTATTATTATTATTATTATTATTATTATTATTATTATTATTATTATTATTATTATTATTATTATTATTATTATTATTATTATTATTATCTTTATTATTATTATTATTATTATTATTATTATTAATATTATTATTATTATTATTATTATTATTATTATTATTATTATTATTATTATTATTATTATTATTATTATTATTATTATCTTTATTATTATTATTATTATTATTATTATTATTATTATTATTATTATTATTATTATTATTATTATTATTATTATTATTAAAAAACTGAACAAGATGAGGTAAAAAGGTAAAGCTATCACGAAGTAATCCTGCTCTAGATCACTACTAGGCCAGTGATATTTCAAAGCCAATTCAAAATGAATACAATACTAATTAGTTTTAATATTAACATAATTATAGCAATCACAAATACTTGTTTTTTTTTATATTCACCGTTATCACGTGGTATTTATTTCTTCTGATACATCAAAGTTGAAAACATACGTGGGCAGCATATGTAGCTGATTTTAAAATCGGGTTGGTCATACATATATGCTTTTACTTTTTACTTTACTTTCATAAAAATCGGGAGGTGGGACGCAAAAATTTCATTTTCGAATGAATTCTGCCAAAATCGCTTTCGATTTTTCATGCAAATTTAGATCATGATCACAGTTAGGCAATACAAATAGATTCCCCCATCTGCAAGAGTGAACAGAGAGATTGTTAAAGGCGATATCAAACAGGGGAACGGGAATAAGCCACGGACGGGACAAAGGCGTGTCTGCAAATTGCCGCACACTATATGCACGCCGCCGCGCGTTTTAGGAATCCCTAATTCGCAAATCCGGACTTTGGAAATTATTTTTGTTTCTTCTTCTTTTTACTTTCATGAATTTATTTAGCTTAAATCTTTGATGAGGGTGAACACTGAAGCAATCTATATTGTATTGGAAAAATAGAGACGAAATAAGAGTATTGACAATACTCCCTTTAATGGACATGACAATTTATACTTCCTCAATCTTGTCGTAACATCAGAGAAATATAAGATAACCAAGATAATCTACGAGTGGGACCACTACTGATCAAGTATGGAGATCTTCCCCCCCCCCCCCCGCCCCGAGTCACCTTTCACTTATTTCTTCTTCTAGACAGTGAAGTCATTATCATCACCTATTTATTTTTGATCATATTCATTTTCATGTGTCGTTGCATGCGTGTGCATGTAGATAAAATATAATATATATATATTCATCGTTCATCACTCGACATTATTTTGTTCCAACATTGCCTAATTTCACAGAGTAAATTTTGAATCGTCTATTTTTCATATCGTTTATTTGTCAGATGTAACATGTACAAATAATAAAGTGTCCAATTTGGCATTCTCCGCCATCCACACATTATGACCGTATGAACATATAGGACAGAGTATTTGAAATTTTTTGTTAAGCAAAAAAAAAGCCAGAATCATTCTTCGCATTTTTGCGGTGTTTTTCACTTTTTTGCGGTGCGCACAAAAGACCGGGAAGAGAAAAAAGTCGAGAATAAATGGAAAATGATTTTGCCATTTTTTTGCTTTGAAAGAATTGCCAAAAATTTCAAATACTCTGTCCTATATGTATTCGCAATTTCTTGTCCCGTTTCATGCATGAGCTTAGCGATGACTATAAATGTATAATGTAAATGAATATCAACGGAGTATCTAGACAGTTACTTTTCGGATTATCCCTGTTTATTTCGCCGTTCCAAAAATCGGGTATAATTTTAGTAAGAATCAACAAAGATAGCTGTTTTTGTTGAATAGATTAAAATCCCCTATTTTCTGAATAAAGAACGCAACCCGTGTTTGAGTACAAAAGTCCTCGGGACATCCTCTCTAAAACAAAACAGCACGTGAAAGTGCTTATCGTGCTATATTTTGCATTAACAAGAAGAAATCGGTCCTATGAATTTAAATGATGAAAATCTACAGTATTCCCGCGTGCCCATCAATTGAACTGATTGAATGTAACTGATTGAACTGATTGAAGCTCAACAACAAAATCGCAATCGACAAAAGCGCAACTTCGGCTAGCGTTGTCCAATCATGGTCAAGTTGGACTTCTAAACTCCTGAGCCTCAGGGTTATTACGTCAATAATTGATCTTTGATCGCTGGCCCCTCGACGACAAAAGCGCAACTCGAGCTATCTCCGCTCAGAGTGATCCTAGGCACTTATAGATGGGCTCATACGAAACCTCAGGACCTGCGCCATCCAGTAACAAGTTGATCTTTGATCTCTGGCCTACTCACGAATCTTCAACGGAAACAATCATGTCGAGAGCAGATATCAGTAAACAGCCTTTCAGTCCTGGTTCCGATTCAAATATCTTTGTATTGTAACGTTTTTAAATTACTGTTATGTTTATGATTTCTATCTATTTGTTTCTATTGATAAATCATCAATATAATCCGATATCGAACCTTTGGAATATGGAATATGCTATATCCTCAAAGAGATGCAACAAATGGAACAGCATTTATGCACAGTAATTTCTTGTAAAGAGAGGGGAAACAACGATTACTCAATTTATTGATCTTATAAATTAAATTGAATATAAATTTATTGAATTTATAAATCAATAAATTATACAAGAAAATGAAATCTACCGCATACTACCTACTCTTTTGCTATACACAATGACGTCCTTAAACGTGGCAAACTCAGTTGGTCAGTGCGCAAAACGTATCAAATGCGGGATGGGTGCAAAACTAATATACTTTATAAAGTAAAACATCTTCAGTTGAATTTAATACCTACAAGGAAGACTAATGAGTGAGAAAAAATCGAACAGCGTCAAAAGTGAATCAAGGGTGAAGGATTGAATGAACGGATGGCGGATATGATAGTGAATGAGAGAAAGTTCGGGAGAAGAGGTCAAGAGATCAAGAGAGTAGGTAGAGTGGTCAGGGTTATCATGTATTCAACGAAGGAGGAAGATCAATCATTCCCAACGACGCTTCAGTCCAATATCCTCGGCGTGTTCACATGTCCATGTACCGATGAGCGAGTTGAGGATAAGGATTGGGCAAGATGAGCAGTCGCACCTGAAGGCATAACTTGAGATCAAAGACAAAAAGACACAAAAGATCAAAGATCAACTCACCTTCATGCCCGTATTCTTGAGTACGTGGGCGGCGAATCCATTCTTGACATTGACGAGCGAGACGTTGTCCACCTTTGGACACATACAATTACTCAACAAAAGGATTAGCAATCATCAAATAATCAATCAATATTTGTCTGTCCTATAATTACCGTAACCAGATCGTATCTATGCGGCTTGACAAACGATTTGTTGCGCAAATAGTTAATCGTTGCTTATACAAAATTCAAATTCGGCTAGGTATTACCGCGAGAAGACGGTCTCCGGGTTGTAGGCGTCCGTCTCGAGCTCTTGATGTATATTCCCGTGTCTCCGGGAATATGCTCGTTATCGGAGCCACCGATAATGGTGATTCCGAGATCGAGATACTGTAATGGATCAAAGATCAAAAGATCAACAACAGATCGAGTGGGCTCAAATAACACTATTTAAATGATCTCAGTCTACCTACAGTATCCAAACACTACTTATGAACAACCCTCGCTACGATCATTGATCTCTCGCTCTTCCTTCCGACATACCTTGGTAATGAATATCTCGATCGTTCCGGGAAAGGAACGGAGTACATCGACTTCATCCTCGCATTGCAGTAGCCGTTGCTCGTTCATCTGGCAATAATAAAAATATATAATAATTTAATTACCATAAGATAGGCAAACGTATGATTTAAAAAAGTGTTAATGTTTTTTTAGAGTCATATCACATCCAGTGAATCGAAGCCAAATAATATAAGTCAGAACATTGATCGTTTGAATTGTAAAGTGTTCGGCTGCAATATGTTAGGGTAGAGATCAAAGATCAACGAATCAAGGGATACGAATTTCTGATCACCCACCCAGCGCATCAATCACAGCCTTAGCCGTATCCGCGGGAATCGCTTGAAGACGCTATAAAAACGTGGATGAGTCATGAAACAAAAGCAACCACAGAAGTGCGCTGCCAAACTGAGAACTTGCATGGCAAATTTTTTTGTCCACCAAAATGATAAATATAACATCAACAAGGGCAACTCATATTCGAGCTAAAAAAAATGAAAATCACCTCCTCGCTGATGCATTCCTTCACTACTGGTCTTTCGTAATAGGTTCCTGCAATGATACAAATCAATACTATCAGCTAATAATATTCAGTGAATATGATAAATTTGAAAATGATATGTTTCAATAGGAATAGGGTATGTTTTGGCAAGTCGAGAGAGACAGAAATAGGGCTGGGGTAGAGAGGCAAAGGAAGTGAGAGATCACAACAGGGAATAGGGTAGACGAGAAATTGAGGCTATTCCGATCGCCTCAAAAGTCTGTCTGTCTGCGTCTCTTGCTGGCTATTTCTCTGCTCTTTGTTACAACTGCTACAGTGCGCGACATAATGATAGGACACCCCTAAAATTTTGTTATTCCGACCGAATGGTGAATGGAAATCAAAAGATGTATATACCATTTGTATCCCCTCCTTGGATAACTAAGGTAGCCCAACGTATGAGAATATTGAATTCCCCAGTCAACGAGAAAATAAGAATATTTCGAAATTTGATCGTGACATAATGATAGGACACCCTGATTTTTTCGATGAATTATTATTTTTTACAAACTTCTGCATAACAGCAACGGATCAACAACAGATTGGTAATTGATGTTATGGCCCTTCCTTCAGATTAGGCCAAAGGTGCGATTGGGCAGGCTTCCATAGAGGGCAGAAATCACTTTTGTCTCGATGTCGTCCCACTCCGATTTTTATGCCTGCCTTCAACTCAGCAGCCGATGCATAATGTTTGTTGTTTTTCTACACACGACGAACCACAATGCGCCAGATGTGGTTTAAGTTGGGGGAAACTGTCGGGCTTGGAAGAACAGGGATGTTTTTGACTGCGAACAATGCTTTTGAGGGGTGTTGCCAGGGATTTAGGCGCTGTATTTCTGGGAGATCGGGTGGCGGGTACGGTTTTTCCTCATGAACGGAACGAGGGTAGTGCATCACCTGATACTCCACATGGTCCTTCCTGCTGGAGCGGAAGGAGATGGGCGGCATGTCGAATTTTAAGAACGCGACCCTAAAAATGACGGAACTTCCTCTAGTTGAAATTACGCGGTTCCTTGAGGAACTCACGTCAAAAGCAGTTATAGCTGTCCGGACTATTGGGGTTGAACTTCGTCTCATCGGTGAATGTAATCAGAAACCGATATTTTCAATTTTTTTTGAAACAAATAACATCTACCATCATGAGTTGCGTTCGTAAAATTCGATATGCCGCCCATCTCCTTCAGCTCCAACAGCATGGACAATGCGGAGTATCAGGTGATGCACCAGACTACCCTCGTTCCGTTCATGATGAAGAGCCGTGCCGGCCACCCGATCTCCGAGAAAGAGAGCGCCTCCATCCTTACCATAACTCCTCATAACCATTGTTCGCAGTCAAGAAAATCACAGTTCTTCCATGCCCTACGGGCAACCCCGGTGCAAACCACATGTAGAACATATGGGGCATCCTGGTTAGTCGTGTGCACAAGAACACCAAACAGTATGCATCCGTTGCCGAGTTGAAGGCTGCCATCAAAAAGGAGTGGGGGCGACATCGATCATGAAGTGATTTCCGTCCTCTATGGGAGGATGCCCTATCGCATCTTCGGTCCATTCTTGAGGAAAGGCCATAAGATTGATTACTAACCTGTTGTTGATCCGTTGCTGTTATGCAGAAGTTTGTAAAAAATAATAATTCATCGAAAAAATCTGGGTGTCCTATCATTATGTCACGGTCAAATTTCGAAATATTCTTATTTTCTCGTTGACTCGGAAATTGAATATTCTTATACGTGGGCTACCTTAGTTATCCAAGGAGGGGATACAAATGGTATATACATCTTTTGATTTCCATTCACCATTCGGCCGGAATCACAAAATTTTAGGGGTGTCCTGTCATTATGCCGCGCACTGTACTTTCTAAGCCCTGCTTATTTTTCAACAATCATTTTTGCATGCTCAGTGGGTGGCAAAAATGATGCGTGCAATTCGGGCACCACTATTTACCCTATTCTGTCAATTTGCCCCTCTCACTTTTGGTAAAATTATTTATGTCCGTTTTTACGAGGTCTTTAATCGACATGACAATGTAGACTTGCTCAATTTTGTCGTAACATCATCAGCCAAATTTTCATCGTGCTTTGCAGTCGAAATTATTTTCTTCCCCCCCATTGTCTAATTTTCACAGAGTAAATTTTGAATCGTCAATTTTTCATATCGTTTATTTGTCAGAAATAACGTGTACAAATAATAAAGTGTCTAATGTGGCATTCTCCGGCTTCTACCTATCTGCCAATATTGCATGAAGAAAATTCTCTCTGCCATGGTCCGAACCAGGGATGGGATTTGTACGTTTACGGATTTTACGGATTTTACGGTATTGGCCGTAAAATATTTATTTTCCGTAAAATCCGTAAAATATTTTAAAGAAATAAAAATACGAGAAAATTGAACAAAAAAATGGTTTTTTTTCGATCGCAAAAACTTATACAACAGTTCTATGAGTAGTTTAACTATGTTCTTATCAAACATACTCGACTATAAAAATTTCTCAATTCACATAAGTGCAATGAGAACATCCAGTGGTTTCGACTAATTATCAATAGCGCAGATCTACTTTTTTAATTTTCTTTCACGTCCAATTGCATTGTTGTTAATTTTTGCGTTGATTAATACTGTTATAATACGAAAATGCCCAACTACAAGCATGTTTTAAAGATTTTACGGATTTTACGGAATTTTACGGATTTTGAATACGTAAATTTTGCGTTCTTACGGATCCGTAAAATTTTCATATTACGCCCATCCCTGAGTCCGAACGTTTACCGCTGCGGTATGGTATAGATAAGTGCGTTAACTTCTCGCATACCATTTGGCATTCGCACAAGAGAGATGTGAGGGATTTACAAGAACATTCGCGGGTCTCCATTTTAAATTGTTATTTTTTCACATAAAAATAAGCCTTGCATGGTTGGTTGATCCTGAAAATGAGCCATATTTAGTGGGTCGCTCCTCGCATTATGAGTGCATGAAAATATATATATTCACAATTTCTTGTCCCGCTTCATGTCTGAGCATAGCGATAAATATAAATATATAATGTAAATGAATATCAACGGAGTATCCAGACAGTTACTTTTCGGATTATCCCTGTTTATTTCGCCGTTCCAAAAATCGGGTATAATTTTAGTAAGCATGAACAAAGTTAGCTGTTTTTGTTGAACAGATTGAAATCCCCAAATAATCATTCTGAATAAAGAACAAACTGCGTGTGAGCACTAACGTCCTAGGGACTTCCTCTATAAAACAAAACAACACGTGAAAGTGCTCATCGTGCTATATTTCGCATGAACAAGACGAAATCCGTCTTATGTATTTAAATGATGAAAATCTACAGTATCTCCGCGTGTCCATTGGACTGATTGAATATCTTACTATCAGTAGCCCTGTGATCTTATTTTTAAAATTATGCCTTTTGCGATATCTCGCCAAGTACTTGCCAAAACAATCAGAGTAGGATTATCACCTGTAAAAAATGGGAAAGATTTGACCACTTTTAGGAATTTTATGACGAAAAAACTGAAATATAAAATAATTTTGTCGTCTTCTATACTTACTTACCCGGATACTTGGGTGTTCGATGTTCTGCTGTCGAAGATGTTAGGGTCGGTCTTCGTTGTCGTCGGTCTGAAAACCTAGAAAACCACTATTCTAATACCACCCCGATTTGGGCATAGTAAATTATGTATTCATCCATTTTCGTGTGTGTTCCTAAAATGTATTGCTCATTTTCCCGCATAATAAAGTATTGTTATTATTCGCCCCAGATAAGCTTACATAAATTGATAAAGTTCCCCCGGTGCACTATTCGAAATATTGAAGTCTGAGTGATATTTGAGTGATAGTAATAGTCTGAGTGATATTTTTCAGAGTTTTTCACTCATAGGTGGGCGTGTGAAATCGAATTTTTTGCACTTTTCAGTCGAATCTGCAGATCAAATATTTCCGCAAAACCATGAGCACAGCAGCCTCCAACTTCCCCGGTTGACGCACAGCATTTCGCTCAGCGCGCCCACCTAGATATGTTTTTACTAAAAGTCTGATTGTGAGTGATTTTAATCCGAGCTAATTCGCGAATCATTCACCACTTGGAACGTCACAACTCCAATTCGGGAAGAGTGGTTATTTATTACTTAGCAAAATGTCAAAAAAAATACTTTAACCGTTTGCGCTTCCTTACTTTTGCGTAATCTCTATTTTCCCTCAATCTTGTTTTCTGGACGTCATGCATAAACATTCTTAGATTCTAAATTAGTACGCGACAACGCATGTCATACAGTTCGTCACAATCGTAATCCGGAAACAGCGTGTGCTTACGCACATTTCGCACTGCATTAGACTTTTTATCCTGTCTAGAAGTATTTGGCATTGATAAACATACTACTACTATACAGACTATGAGCACCGAGCCGGAAATTAAACATCATGTTTCGGATCGGAAAACACTGCATCACACATCTTCAGAAACTCAAGATTCATTCTGAATTTTCCAATTCAATGGAAAAAAGCGGTTAAATATACTGTTAATGCGTAACTTCTTGAAGGAAACGAACTTTTTAAATCTTTTAATCTTTTAACGTGCGAAATCCAAAAAAAATAGCGTCCTATGTCGTTATTTTCTATTGTTTAGTCCACGGTAAACTAATATTATTAATTATTGTTGGGTCTAACAATGTTTTCGTGGGTTTCATACATTTCTATCACCAATTTTGATTTCAGCAGATTTCTTGAACGGAGAGAAATATCTCTCATTGTCATTATAAAGAGAGACAAAGGGAAGAATAAAAATGGGCTATGCTAGTATTTTTGAGGGAAAAAAACGATAACACAGTGTTCTGGTTCAAGCCATTTTGTTTCCATAGCCAGACAAGCGAAAGACGATTGCATTTGAGAGAGTTTCTATGTTGAGCGGTCGTTTTCGCTTTCAAAGTCTATAGAACATTGTGATAAAGAATCTAAAACGATCCAGTCTTTCGGCCCTGGTCCTAGCGCCTGCGTAGGGTGGGAAAGGAGGAAGGTACATTTACCCCTGTACCTAACTTACTCTTCTACGCTTATTGTTAGTTATGATAAGATATATTATTGTTATTATAAAAGATAAGAGATCAAATCATCAATGGCATCAACACTAGAGTTCAAGAACATGTGTGCGCGAGTGAAAACAATCATTTCCTTTACGAAACCCCCAATCATCGACGCCCTCAGGGGGGATCTATTTATGCACTATGATGAAATCCCGATCAACAACCGGAGCTATAACGGTCGCTGATTGGATATTTATTGTTATGTTAATCGTAAGGTGATTGCTAGGCAGAAGCCTTGTATAGTGTAGATAGTACTGTATACTCTGTGTTTACATCATTCTTTTGATTCACTATCCATCCATCTTGTTCTCTAATTCAATCGCTTCTCACATGGCTCATCTTTGACGTCTGTATAAGCGTACAAGGGACACCCCCCTGAAAAATTTTGGATTTTCGAAAATGGGATGGAATACACAAAATGAATATAGTAAAAATGGCATTTAGGCGAAACTTTTAAAAAATTGAATGCGTCCTGTAAAATTAACTTTTTTTTTCACAATTTTTGTTCAGATGAACCATGTAGAATGGAGCTGTACCTAGCCCATGTATGGTGTAAACGGATTTCGCGATTTTTTTGTCATAATAACATCTTTTGATTTATAATAACAGTTGTTTGTATCCATTATTCCAGCGTACCTAAAATGAAATTCATCCAACTATTTTCATTTTGAAATCACAAGTGAAACTAAAATCTTCATGTGTGAAATAATCTATGCTCGTGTTCTTGCCATATATAACTATTTAGATTTTTCCCACCTTATAAATTGCATATTTTTTATATGCAATTTAGAAGGTGGGAAAAAGTTAACTTATTTAATCAAAACATTTATATTTAAAGTGCATGCATACTTATTCTTGTACATCTATTAATAATATTAATTTAATATATTTGTAGTTCTGTAATATTGATAATGTAATATTATGAGAGTTCCCATGTTGAAATCTATATTTGTAAATGATTCAATTTTCTCTTTCAACATAAAAAACCTTTCACATGAATTGCATCAACATCATAATAAAGTAGTGTCTGTCTCTATTTTTTCTCAGAGTTGTCTGAGAGATTCTAAACCATAAGAGTCCTAGACGGAATGATGGATGGCCATGGATGTAGAGGGCAGGAGGATGACAAGAACAACTACATCCTTGTAAATGGAATCATTCTCCCACTTCATTGTCATGTCTGATCTTTTGAGCCCACTGTACTCTACATCTACCGGCACTAGTTCAGACCAGTCCAAAAGGATACCAAAAATTAAATAAATAAGAAAGATATGGCATTTTATACTTGACTTTATACTATACGATTCCCAGCGACAACGTGTGAGGTCAATTCTTGTTATCATATTCCACACCAAAAACCTCACCCCGTCTTTAAAGCGACGCCACAAGCTACTTTGAAACTCTCCGCGCTGGCCACACTGTCTCGCTTTCATTGTCTACGAGAGAGTATGGTCAAGGCGGAGAGTAAAATTAGCTTGGGGTGTGGGCCTTTAAAACGAGCGTAACCTCTCTCAACGGTCTCTTCAACGAATGCCTTCTCGTTGTTAGAGAACAGAGAAATAGTGTAGATAATGTAGAGACCATTGAGAGAGGTAACGCTCCCTATAGGATCATCCGTACTGAATCCGATCCGCCAACCACCCGTAGGCTTATGACTCACACGCCATCCTCCCTTGCATGCCAGGTGGGAGGCGAGAGGGCATTGCGTGTAAGAGAATCTTCCTTAGTAAGGTGTTATTCTCGTTTTCAAAGTAGTGATGCCTAACCACTTCCATGCTTTGCACCAAATCTCTCCACTCTATGAATAGCATACTGCCATTAGAAGATGCATCAGCCAACGAACTCTAAGTCACCATATTTATAAAATTCTCACTGTTTTTGGCAACCAGCCAAGAGGCATGCTTCACTTGTTGTTAATCAAAAGGAATTAAAACGTCGTGCAACCTTTAGTACATCAAACCCCGACAAACTTCAGGCACCTCCACGGATCCACATCTGTTCTGAAAAAAAATATTTTCGGAAAATCGTAAATCCCAACCCTGATCCACACCCCAATTGCGCATGACCCGATCTATACATCAGTGCTTATACCTCACGTCTTTCGTCACTCTTCCACTCAGACTAGGCACATCCTACACATTCACATTCACATGCATGCATAGTACACTGAAACTCCCCCCTTCCACGCGACTCTCCATAATTGAGCCAGTTCACTTTGGCTACATTCATCGGGTATGCATAGACAGCGGGTCGCCAGCCAGATGGCAATAGAGGAACAATTAATCGGGCACGAAAAGTTCAAATATTTTGTCACGCACAGCGTTTCGTCAACGCAACGATATCAGTATAATTGAAAATTTGGGAAAATTCCCAACATTTACTGGTTTTTATAAAACGGTGTACTTTAACTGTCTGCGCTCCCTCACATTTGCGTACTCTCTATCTTTTTCGATCTACCTTTTTCTGTTATATCATGACCGAACTGGAAACGATGTTCATCATTCATTTCTTGTATACATACTCCATCAACCTCCTCTACGTTGGCGAGATGAAGTGAGAAGAGTTATGGGACCGTTCTGGTGGTCTATACCAATGGATGACGCTAATCGCGTCATTACTCATCTGACCTAAGTCTGTGTGATATGATAAATGAATTTGAATACATACTCCATACATACATACTCCTTTATACATACTTATACATACTCCATACTTGGCCATTTGTTTTTACTTCTCGCCCGCACAAAGTCAGTGCAGATTAGGCCTGTGATTGATATCTCACCCACAAGGGAATGTGTGCACTGGCCATTCAAGGGTCGTTCTCTCGATTTGTTTGTCTACTCACGTCCCCTCTTTCCGACAACAAGTTAGGATTCTTCCACGTATGTTATCCCTTCTTAGCAATCTTTAATTAAGGCAATAAATGACGGATTCAATCTGGGAATAGCCCACGAGCTCGCACCTCTATTCTTATGCTACCCCGTTGCACAGCGTTTCTCCAACACAGGGCGCTCATTGAAACCTGACGAAAAGCAAAAAAATGGTACTCTCATCGCCTGCGCTCTCTCACTTTTGCGTACTCTCTCTCCGTTTCGCTCTACCTTTTCCTTGTCACACCATACTCCGGTATTCTTTACTCGCGGGGTACACCGTTCAATCCCGTGGTGTACGCCGCGAGGTACACCGCGGGGTAGAACACTTAGACGGGGTACCTCGCGAGCTGCAGCCTCTAGACGGGGAGCCCCGCGAGGTGGACGACGGCGTGCCTCGCGGGGCAGGAGGGACGGTGTGCCCGGCGAGATTTGATGTCCACCCCGCGAGGCACGCCTTCACTTCCACACCGTGGTGCACCTCAGGGCTGTGCATTTTTCGTTTTTCGATTTTTCGGATTTTTCGATTTTTCGACTTTTTTCGAACAATTTTTTCGACGAAAATTTTTTCGGTTTTTTTCTCGAAAAATCGAAAAAAAAAAGACTGAAAATAGCACTTACAATTGAATATTTTATCAATTCGGTAATATTTGAAAGTTCTGCAGTTGTATTAGAGGCAACAGTTGTAATAATTTAATAATTTTTTGCAACTGTAATTGTATTATTTTATCTGGCAAATTCTCTTAGAGATAGGTTGTCTAACTGAACTACCACAGAATAATCCAAGCTCTCTCAAAAAAGACACTAGATAGAATTCTTTAGCTTGATATAGTAACGGAGACTGGTGTAAGCCAACCAAGTCACGAAAAATCAAAAGAAATTGCATTTAGAAATTTTTACACAACATTTTCCGAATTTTCGAATTTTTCGATTTTTTCGACTTTTTTCGTTTTTCGAATTTTTTTCGAAAATTTTTTTCGCACAGCCCTGGTGCACCTCGCGGTGTACCCCGCGAAATTTGGCCTCTCAACGGTGCGCCCCGCGAGCAAAAAATACCAGAGTACAGCGGGGTCTTATTTATTTAATCTGCATGGAGTGTACTGGAGTGCATTTGCATGTTTTTTCATAATATACTTGCCGTTAATGACCACTCTCGAAAGCCTGTGTTATGTTATCCCTTTGTGACACAGTAAATTATGCATTCAGTAATTTTCTTGTGCGTGTCCTATTATGTAATGTTCATTACGTACCCGCATAGTAAAGTATTATTAAAAGTTGGAATATTTTAGTGAACATATACTATGAAGTCAGAATAATAGCCATTATTCGGTTATACAGCATACCTAAATCTAATCAGTAGATTATAGAGCCATATTTAGACACAAATGCACTTGTGCTAATTAGATGCCTGAGTATCACCATATCATGATGGAATCACTACCCAAGTTCAATCTATTCCGTTCCCTTTTTTCCCGCAGAAACCATACCTTGTGAGAATAATCTTCTACTTATCGTTGCACATATCTACTTATGGTTGCAGACATATGCCCTCCCACACGTTAATGTGTTTCCATCTCAGCCACCACCACTATGCATATTACTGTATCTGCATGTATCATAGCTTTAAATAACTCATGAGCGAGAAATCAAACGATGAAGCAATGAGAAAAACAGACTAGTAATACAGCCAACTTCAGCTGTCAAAGCAATTACCATATGTTTGTCAATCGCTAGGGTTATTGTACTCGTTAGGTTCTGGAGTCTACGTAGCGCATGCACTAACCAATCAACCATAGCAGACGTCGTCGTCAGACGGAATCTCGCTAATGCATGTCTTTATTGGATTAACGACCGTCTGCAAATCATATTTCCTCATAGTTTATAATATGACTCACATGTTTTCGGCACTCTCACAAAATTTTTTCCGATTTTCGAAATATGCAGGGTCGATTTAGAAAAATTGTAATTTTTCGCATAAATTGTAATTTTTTACATACAAATGAGCCGCAAATAATGAGGGTATGAAAGTGCATGATATGACTCATTAAGCAACGATAAGGCTTATATAATGCGAATCATCGGACCAATTTTTTAGAGATAACCAAGAAGTCATATATGTAAATCACAGTCTAATCTTGATAAGTGTTTGCAATGAAAATTAAATGAAATTCTCTAATGTTCCATTACCTCCCAGATATTTCTCGAACCTTTAGCATGGTAAACAAATCAAGATTCTAGAACACTCTAGAGATTTCCTTCTTGCCAAAAAATATGTATAGGCTTCACTGTAGCTGATTCATCATGATTACCCTACTAGGATGTTCGGGACGCGCACCAAACCTATATTTATGCGGTGTTAAAATCTTGGAAAAGTACATGGAAAAGTGAAAAGTAGTGTTAATTTTGTGATTGTAAAAGTAGGTGGAAAAGTAGTAATCCAACTCTCGCGTAAAGGGTTTTTATTGTAAAAGTTTGTCAATTACGAAGATATGCTACTTTTTCAACTACTTTTACAATCACAAAATTAACACTACTTTTCACTTTTCCATCTACTTTTACAAGATTTTAAACCCACATTACTAGTCCAGTTCTTAGTTTACTGCCTAAGAACTACTAGTTCACTCCCGTATCTTCACTCGATCGCTTGGGAGAATCTATCTACCATCACTCTGTCTAAGACAAGAAACATGGCAGGGTGTGCCATACCGTAATTCCTTTGGCATTTTGCCAAGCTATCAATGCCGCTGGAGAAATGTTGTTTTTTTGGAATACACACGATATCACAACAATCTCTGCATTACAGGAAACACAGTAACGAAAAGCCAATTACCACCCACGCTTTAGGCTGATAACAGTATTAATATCACTTCCTCACATTTACATGACGAATGCCGAAAGCTATTTTGGAACAATCGCAACATTATCACGTTCTGCGTCTGCGAAATAGCATTACCGGAAATTAACTGGTGGCCTTTAAAGTTTTTCAACTTTCGCACATCGCATTGTCAGCACTCTTTCTCACTGAACCTCCATTCCATATGTCATTCAATGACATAAATTTCCATATGTCATTCAATATGTCATTCCCTATGTCATGCCAGGTATGCGCAACTCATAATAGTTTTTTTTTACTCAATAATCCCCCAGATGCAATGAATCCTCATTAAATACCGCTTGTAGAGCTTCCTCCTCCAGTACGCAGTCACATTTATATGAGTTTCTTTCTCTGTTTCTAGTGCATCTCAAGTCACGCCCCTTGTCATCAGCTAAATAAGGTATATGCGCTCTTAAATGACACTCGGTAGCATTCCCCCCTCAAGTATTATGAGACTCCGCCCACTTCTTCATGCATACACACAGCTGTATAGCAACACTCCCTACTCATTATGTCCCATTTACTCACCCTACTATTGCATCTCATTATGGACAAACTTTAAACACCCCGAGTTAATTTGAAACTCCCCTCTCTGACGACTCTCTCGCTTTCGCTGTCGACGAGAGAGTGTGGCCTGAGCGGAGGGTTTCAAATTAGCTTGGGGTGTTTAACTCTCACTTCGAACTATGACTCTTCCTTCGCGTATGTTTTCAAGTTGTTGACCCCTTAAATGTCATGTCAAGGATCGCTTCCGCTATCTCGCTTCCACTACAGTATTTCCTGTGCACGTGTATGTTTCAATGCGAGTCAGGCATCCGTACTACCGTATCTTGATTTAGACGTTTGATGGATTAAATGTCATATCATTTAACATCACTAAACCAATTTCTCTCAGCATACTGATAGACTCACCCGCAATGTTTTGAATTCTACGACCGTCAACTCAAAATTATGCCAAAATTTTTCTGATTTTATAGAAATTTCACTATTTTTTCTTTTCACTATTTTTCTGGAACCAACGCGCAATCTTGTTTCAAAATGTGAGTACCCACAAGCTCTTGGAACATCGGGGACTATGGCTGATAACCAATGCCCACTTTTTGCTCTTTTTTTCTGTGATATTGATATTTTGAAAAAAACCCAACGAATTTCAGAACTTCCTGGCAAGCATAGGAAATTGCGCTTGTGAAAATTGTTTTTCTCATTTAGGGGGTTCGGAATCCGGAATCTTCTTCGTTAAATTAAAGGCCACTACGAACGGCTAGTTAGATATGCTTCGCTCCCGACCCAAGTCAGTCATGCCAGACAGACTGTCGGGCCGTTCCATTCATCCGACCTACATCAACACTGTTCTCCCGTCTGCTTACCTCTAACCGTCCCTTCCTCCCACTACTCCCACAACTTCCACACTAGAATATGGATGATGGTGCCGTGTTGCACGTAGTAGCTGGCCACGGTGAAAAACTACTCCATAAGCTATCAAGGACCCGATAGACAATTATGCCATACACCACCCTCCCTATGGGGCATACTTCCTTACAATATGTTTTTCCGTTCCGTTTATTGGTGCATTTGTAAGCAGAACGAATTTATCCTTTTTATAAAATCAATTTACCAGATCATTATTTTAAGAGTTCGATAGGACTTCGAGTGCATTGAATAAATAACGGATTTTACCTTTACAACATCTAATTCATGACTAGAGAACATGGTTTTGTGATAGCTTCAACCATGCCCAAAGGTTTCATGTCAGTGCAGAAAGATCGTAATAAATGAGCTTCTATCGTATGTACCTGCTCGCCATTTAGTTGACAATTCACCTGTCATCTACCCAACCGAATACAGCTGTTTATCGGGCAAATACCATTCGAAAGTAACAATTGTTAATTAAGATTACGTTTCCTTCGCCTAAGTCAATATATATACGATTTTCCTCGACTTTTCCATGTTATCTACTCCGAGAGAAATAAGTGTTATCCGCGGAGCACAAGACCTGAGAAGTTGTATATTTAACACTTTTGAGCCCTTTTTGAGCTATAACTCTTCTCAGGTCTAGCGCTCCGTGGATACGACTTATTTGTCTGTGTGTATATCAGGCTATATAGTATATTTTTTATCTTCATTCTACCTACGATAAATGAGTCATCCTCATCTTTCGTGTTTTTGTGTTCCCGGTAATGAGCCTTCATTATTCGCCGATTCCTGACAGTATTACAAACAAGATTGAAGGAAAGTATCATACCGCACAGTTTGCTTCCCACACTTTCACATCATATTTCAATCTTTGCTTTCCGTTCCAATTCTTCTTGTTTCCAATTTCACTTCCTCGTATAACTTAAAATACTTTACTTACTTTGTTTATTTTTTGCTACGTTATCGAAAGTCTTGATCATACCCCTATACAAAGCTAATCAATCAATATTTATTAAATATTGCTAAAATTCTTAGATGTCCTCATTCTCGGTCAAGATGTGCAAGTGCCTGCTAGCAGTCATCGCTTGCCTTTGCCTCCTGAGCCACGTAAGTCATAAAAGATCAAAGATCAAAGATCAAGTCTAAAAGATCAAAGACCAATCTCCCCCGTTTCAGAGCGTATCCGTCGAGGCGGCCGTAGTCATGGTTAACGGCGATGATGTTTACGTGCCCTACCCATATGTAAGTATCGTATTTCACCGTCGTAATTTTGTTCCTCGTGGGACCTCACCCACCGTAACCCCCTCCCAATACGAACACAACAACAAAGTGCTCAAAAGGGTATGTGCATGACGAAACAGAAGAAGGGTGAGAACCGGGTAGGTAATTATGTGTGCATTACATTTGCCCCTCATGTTTCTCATTTAACATTGCTCCCCGCTCTTATCCCCCATTAGAGTTCATTAAGCCTCTAGCCTCTCCTCCCACTCGCATTACGATACTAAGACGACATATTACTGGAAATGTCGACGAAAGTTGAGAGCATGTTGCGCTAGTCTTTTGACGACATTCTCTACGGAGTGCGTAGCGTTAACTTCACGAAACGCAATCATTAACCCGGAAATCCTGATTAATATACAGTTAGGCATACGCCGAATAGCTACGCTACAGATATTCCAGTTTTCCAAAAAAAGACCCAAAATGCAGCCATTCTTTTAACAACAAAAAAATCCCAAATTGAGGCCAGGCTTTTACAACTTATTTTCGACCTGTGCAGTTTGGACGATGTTCATAGTCAATTAGAACATTCCAGCGCTCTTTTCGCTGTAAATAGAATGCTAATAGAACGAACTGTTGAGTATCTCGTGTCATAAAAGTATCCAGACAGAGTACAAAACTCATATAGCGAAATGGTGTAGAGTTAATTCAATCATCTCGGTCTTACATCAGACAAATATGACAAGAAGTAGGTACAGGACAGTACTAAAATAGAACCTTGCCACGATCAAGCACCATAAGACTCATAAGACTAACCAAAACGGTTTGATGGTCGGGAGAGAACCAATGCGCAGCGACTGGATGATAACTATTTGCATACTTTGTCCATTCCTTGTCTCTCATATGCAAATGGTTGTTAGCCAGTCAGTTCTCATTCATCGATGGTGCCATCAAAACGGTTTGATAATGTTTGCAAGATCCGGGAGCACATGTATGCAGACTACCAAGTGGCGTGGGGGAAAACATGAGGATTAGCTAAATGTCACCTGTCTTTAAGAAAACATGAGGATTTTTTGCCAATTATTTTGCTAATTAGTTTTGGCGGCTCTTTCACATGTTATTTTGACCTCGCATGACTGATTAGTCTTGAGTGCTTTCCGAGGTTACACGGATATGTGTTGCAAGTCTTGCCCATTTATTCCCGATTAGGAATCCCAATTTAGGATAGATTTGAAGGCGAAAACGTGCAAGTTTCGCATCGTAGGAATCGTTTCCTGGAGGAAATCCTGATCTATGCGACTGACGCTCTGTTTGCTTGTTGTTGTTGTTGTTCGCTAACACTCAATGAAGCGTGTAATCCGAGGCAGGTGAATAAAAAATAATACATAATACGTTCACCGTCAACATCCGATGTGAGTACCCCCACAAACAAACTACAGTAAGATACCGTACCCTACAGTAACCTGCGGTATCCTACAGTAACCTACAGTACCCTATAGTAACCTACCGTACCCTACAGTAATCTGATTTCAGACATACCGACAGTTGAAGAAGCGCAACAATGCCGAGGTCGTCAACCATATTCTGAAGAACTTCAACCAACTCAATCGATTGGGCGACGTCGGTCGAAAGTAGATCAATTACTACACCCATTTTTTCCTATTATCGATCGATCTCACACATTTCCACCGTATCCTTCACATCATTCCACTGTTTCGTGTCCCAGACAACCTTGCCACCCTACCGTATGTACCACCAGCACACACTATCGTATACGGTAGCCTTACCGTACCTGCTACAGTATACCGGAGAATATACCGTGTTTCAATCGATAAAGTTGTGCGTGTCTATCGACGCCTGTACACAGTTTGTTCATGTTATCATGTATTTTCATCATCATCATTATATTCTATGAATATAGAGTTAAAGCATTGCCTTATCGTTCATTCGATGTCACGATGTGTCAAATCCCCTGCTCGTGTCTTTTTTCGCCACTTGCGCGCAACTTAGCGGCCACTTGCGCGCCACTTGTTGCACGGTAGTTCTCCCGCGCGGCGCATGTGCTCACAGGTAGCGCGCAAGTTGCGCCTATGTGACGCGCAACGGGCGGTGTCGTGACGCGCCACTTGCGATACTGGCTACCCCCCCCCCCCCTCCGTCCCCTTCATCCTTTACTATTCTTTCTGTAGGAAACAAAATGTTGCATTTGAACTATTTATTGCACAAATCGACATCAAATAGACAATACCACAGGCGTCGAATCAATACAACAAAAAATGAAGCGTATAGGATGAGGTAGAGGAAAGAAAGTGAAAGATACAAATACAATGGCAATGAAGACGATAATGAGGCAAAATCAAGTAGTTTCACAATTAAACAAACTAATGGGAATGGAACACAGTTGGGATTGGGTAGTCCACTCGGATGAAGAGCAATCAATCAATAAATATGTTGAGATGAGATTAATGAATGTATGCAAACAACAGTTAGATTAGGATACAGGAGCGACTTGAGCATGTGTTGGCTTGGTTTGGCACGTAGAACCACCAATCGAGAGCAGAGAACGGATGGAGGAACGATCCAAGCATCTGTAATCACATGGTATTGATCGATCGATTTGTATTATTGAAACGACAGATCTAAACCATACAACAAACACTACTCACATCTACCGTAGCCAAAGTATACGAATCATTCCGCACATATCTACCACATCCACTGGGAATCCAATCATTCAACTCATTTTAACTACTAAGTGTGGCCAATCATTCTGTCATATCCACCGTTTCCATCATCAGGCTCATATCTACCGTATCAAAAGTCTTCCACTCACCATGTCATCCTATCAATATGTGCATCGAGTACTTCCATCACTCCGAATAGTCACGTCACGACTTCACGACATCAGTCGATAGATGAACCTTGACCACGACTGAAATGATGAAATATATAGTTATACATTTGAAACGTGTAGAAATGGATCCTGTCAACAATATAGTGTAACACAATCAATGACATCGGTGTTGCTCCCGTAGAAATTTATTTATGTAATGAATGTGACAAATCGTACAAGAAACAAGAAGGCTATCTTTCTTCAATTTCGAAACCAATCAATAAATCTCTCCCAAACCGAAATTGCACAAGCGATGTAACTCCATCACTCTCATCTTTTGGTTCATTTCTAATGTTTTAAATGATTGATAAACAAATAAGAAAAATAATAATTAAATCATAATGTACCTCTGTGAGAAATATTTAATCTTATTGATGAGTGTATCGAAGGGTTAGGGCCTCGAGAATTCTTGCTGAAGGATGAATGAATCTGAAACTGAAGTTGATCCTTCAGTTGCTTGATAGTGAACATAAATAGATGGAGATGGTTATAAAAAAGGGCTATAATTAGAAGTATCCAAGTACGAGAGAATAACTAACTAGCACAACATAAGTTCCAATAAAAAGAAGTCTGAACAGCGGTACCTTGTCCAACTGCGAGTGCTGTGTAGCCCTCCTTCAGGGGGTGTTCACCGATGTTGAGACCGACGACCTACATAATAGTCAATCAATAATTCTCAATGAATATAGGTGTTTGTAATGCAAAACTTCTTCGGTCAAGGACATCTCATGACGACCAAACGGACTGCTAAGTTGTGGCCACAAAATGAACGCCAGCTGGATAACTATCCGACCATTTTGTGGCCGCAGCTTGTCCGTCCGTCGGCCCGTCGGAACGGACATGTTCGGTTGGTAGTTACGGTTATCGGATCTATTTAGCATGCACAGAGAATGGGGAGCAAGCTTGCCGCGAGTATCGGGCGAACTTGGGAACAATGATTCGGCAACCACAAAATATAATTTGCCGGCGACTTGTTTCATCCTTGCTCCATAAACAGAGCAAGTATGAAACAAATAACCGACAATTAACCCTAACCTGAACTCTAAAAGCAACAACGAAGCAAGTTGCAAGTAAATTGCTTTGAAACTGTTGTCGTGAAGGCAACAACATGCAATTTATTCGCAATTTACGAGACTGTTGAATGGTTGTGGCGAGCTTGCTCCAGATTCTCTGTGTACGTTGATACAGTTTACTATGTGCCTGCGACTTCATGCAACATCTACAATTGTGTTCATACGACTACAGGCACGTAATAGATATGTAACACAGCAAATAGTATGAAATCAAGGAAAATAGACTGAGTTGCAAAAGATGTAACCTCGTAAGTTCACAGCAGAAATCCTCGATCTCCTCCTCTCCATACTCGCCGGAGGTCGGTTCCTTGAACGAGCCGTGACACTGGCGACTAGTTAAGCACATATTATTATTGCAATAACAGTGAATAGATACGTGAAACGAAAAAGTTAGAAAAATAACAAAAATGCGAGGAAAATATTCAATTAGCCGAACGTGCGCGATTTACACAGTAAAGCATGCAGCAAAAAGTTGCACTTCGGGCGCGCAAGTGTTGCATATGTTGCGCGCAAGTGGTGACTGTGATAACTTGCGGAGCAAGGTACTGTAAGTTGCGCGCAAGTGGTGCACATGTGGCGCGCAAGTGGCGATTCTGATAACTTGCGCCGCAAGGTACCGTAAGTTGCGCGCAAGTTGCGAGAAAAAACCCGAGTGAGGGTGGACCTAATCACCCCCACCATTTCGAAATATATTGATAGTTAGAGCTATTTTCTGTCCAACTACACAGATGCTTTTGTCGTTGCCATATCAATGCATATACTACATGATAGTGTAGAATAGACCAGAAAAACACATTGAACAGAAATGGGCAGTCAATGAAAAGAGGAAGAAAAATACAAGTTTTCAGAACGATGTTTAACAAGTTGCAAAAAAACCATAAAAACAAATTCTAATCTACGAAGAAAGAGTGCCATATCGCAAGCGGTATACAGACTCACTGGCAGGTTTTTAATTATCACTGCCTAGCAGCGAACTCTATCGAGTGCCTTGAATAACGGGATTTACCTTTACCTTTATGCAGTCTCAATCACATCAGTAGTACCTGCTGACTAGTACCTGCTCGGACACTTCGAAATAGGCAAACAACAAGTTGCACCAGTCGTCAACCTCACAACATTTATCACTTCGCACACATGAAACATATGTTAGTTACACATTCGTGACGGAACAGAGAGCGAGAAATACTTGGAATAGGGCCGACAAAAAACGGGATGGCTTACGTTTCGGAGAACTACATTATGGGACAGAATAAGAGGATGAAACCTAGTTATACATTTATTGGAGATGGATTCAGGCACATAACAAGAAAAAGGGGGGTCTAACAATGGCGACCATAGACCAATTCGACTAATCCCCACCCCACAAAGTATTCTCGATTATAAAGTGCAAATTCGATTATCTTGTTGTCGTGTAAAGGTGAAACATAGTAATAAATATAACATGAGATCCGTGCGCGTAAATCAATCAATAACTGGATCAATCAATCGATAATTCAGCCAAATCAATCGATAATCTAGTCTCTGACATCCTTCAGTCTCGTTCTCAGCGTCATAATCTTCTCGCGGTCATCGGCCGGCAGCAGACGAATCTCCTCTTCCGTCAGATTCATCACCTACAACGACGAAATATACCGTAATCTGAGATCCATGGTGGTTACGGTAGCAACGATTACGGTAGCTTCGGAATACAGCAATCCGAGAGCTATGTGTGACCAGTTTATTAATGAATAGTGCTTTTTGCAACACAGCACTACAGAACCTGTTACAGCATACTGAAGAATATACCGTAACCCTTCGTCATCTACCGTACCTGGAGTAGCAGCTGTGCACTGTCCCTTTCATCATTCGAGTAGCTATCGTGTCTGGACGAGCCCGCGGCGGTTGGAGGAGGCTGGCCAAAAGGCGGCTGGCCACCGGCGCCACCATACCCCGGCGGGGGAGCACCGTAATTCGGTGGTCCGCCCATCGGTCCCGGTCCTGGCGGGGGTGGACCACCGTAGCCCGGGGGCATGAAGCCGGGCGCTCCCTGCGGATGCTGCGGCGGGTAGGAAGAAGGCACGGGTGGCGGAGGCATACTGCGTGAACCTGCAATTTTTACATTTTTTAAAGATTTAATCACTTTATCGAGATATTTATTGTTATCATTATTATTGTTATCATTATTATTATTATTATTATTATTATTATTATATATGCTTGCAACGTTTTTTCATCGCAATGTTTTAATTTTTTTCAAAACTATTCATAATAATCACATCATCATGCTGCCCTACATCGCTCTTGTTTATTGTGTTGTTCCATTTCGACTTTCCACGTGCATTTTCAAAGCTTGCGAAACTCGCTGATTTCGAGTTTCCACCCGGTATTAACGAGTCATAAGACACCAACTCCAATAATAGATAAATCACATAAAATTTAGAAAGGAATTGATCTTGAGGAGGGTGATCTTGAAGAGACATATAATCAGCGGCACAACAATTCGAGGTTATCGGATTTCAAAATCGATTTTGGGAAATTTTGGCTCAAAATTCAGTCAGACTTTGTAGTTTGTAACATACTTTTCGACCTATGCTGTATCAGGCACCAAGCTACATACAGCAATACAATTTGATCACAGCACATTCATACTTCAGATGTGTAAACAAGAGCGATATTGGGCCAATTTGGCAACTTTTTTCCCGGAATGAAACTAGACGAAAGGTCGCCGGAAAATACAAAAAAAGCTTGTTACACGTTATACAGATACATTTTCATACCCTCACAGTGTAAGGATCGACCCACTGCATACGTCTCATTTTCAGGGTCGACTCACTATATAAAGCTCATTTTTTATGCGAAAGGCTACAATTTAAGCGGAAAATAACGATTTTTCTAGTTCGGCCCACTGTATAAAAAATTGCGGTGAGGGCGCCGAAAATGTATGGTCATACAATGATTTATCGCCTTCATTCTCTCAGGTTCCTCCGCATTTTCCTCACTCTGTCAGCATAGGTCGAATAGCTACAGTAGATTTTCAAAAAGCTGACTGGTTTACACAAAAGGTGGGCAGGTTTTCAAAAAAATCCCAAAACGCGGCAAGATTTCGTAGTTTGTAACGTACTTTTCCATGACGTCATTACGCATTTCTCGACTTTAAGAGCACTCATACTCCTCCAGAACGAGGCCAATTTAACAAGAATGACTGTGCGTCTAAATTTATCTACTTGCCGAATTAACGAAGCCATTATGAATAGAGGCAAAAACGCGGAAGCGACGGGTGACGAAGTACGATCGTTTGATCTTGCGTAACCAAAGGCCATCTATTTTAAGTTTTACATTTTACATTACAACAACTTTTTTTCCAGCCGATTGGGGGCATTATCGGGGTGATTAGGGTCTATTTTAAGAGCGACGCCAAATTTAGATACTAATGATAGACTGATGAAAACAGTTAGATCTAGCAATCATAGGGAAAAATAATCGACACGGTCATTAGGCGCCGTGACCAATTATACTCGACTCCCAGCCAAAGGTCGAAAAGTATGTTACAAAGTACCAAGCCTGACCGGATTTTGAGCCAAAATATCACAAAAATCGAAAAACGTGACCGGATATTGAGTCAAAATTTGACAATAACCGAAAAATCTGACCGGATTTTGAAAACCTATAGCCTCGCTATTCGACCTATGCTCCCAGCGGACATCAATTAGCACAAAAGTGCAAGAATCTAACGACACAATTCTGAAAACACACATACATCGTTGGTGAATGCGCAACATACATTTTCGGTACCCTCGCCGTCTATTTTTATATAGTGGGTAAATTCTTGAAATAGGGTGGGTTGATCCACAAAATTCGTTATTTTCGCTTAAAATCGTCGTTTTTAGCTTAATTTTTTTATCAAGTGGCCTAAAATGGACCTTATATAGTGGGTCAATCCTCGCATTGCGAGGGTATGGCAATGTATGAATGCGCAACCGCAGCCATAGGTCGACAAGAACGATACTAGCTACAAAGCCTGACCATACATTTTCAATACCCTCACCGTTTTTTGTCGAATTTCGAAAAATGGAGGGTTGACTTAGAAAACTCGTTATTTTTCACTTATAAATCCTCATTTTTAGCTTCTTTTTGCATCAAGTCACTGAAAATGATCCATATATGGTGGGTAAATCCTCGAATTACGAGGCTATGAAAATGTATGAGCCTGACCACATTTTTTTAAAACCTGACCGCTAATAACGCGACGGACCACCATCAACCTATGCTAATTATTTAATCTCTCTCTCTAATTTGTTGTGATGGAAATAAAGAATAAAGAACTGTTTTTGTCCGTCCATTATGTACCCACGAAATAAATGATAAGTACTACAATGTTTACCCTACAAAGCCGACTCGAGTGTTTACTGTTTGTGTCAATTTAAGTCAATAATGAGACACTTTAGGGCGGCTAATGAAAAACTGCACATAATGCAATCTATTATAATTACTATATCCCGAGTTGCTCAGCAGTCTACTCGACTAACGCAAAAATGATGATCTCATCAAATTCCACTCGGATAATTCATTAATTTACTGCAAATTCCCGGAATGCGTGGGAGAATTCCGCCGGTGGCCAGCCAGAATATTCGCGAACGTCGGAAATAATATTATAATAAAATATAATAATAATAATAATAATTATTATTATTATTATTATTATTATTATTATGTTTAATAATGTAATCATATATCGTAAATTATTCGCTATCAGCAATAATAATGATTATATATTATCATAAAAAAAACAGATAAGAATACGTCCACTGGGACTACGTATAAAATAATCAAGACCACGGTGGGCAAAAAAAAACAAGAGAAAAAAATCACACATTATCTAGACCATACGAAGGAAAAGAAGGGTTTTAAATTCCAATTAAAAAATTAAAAAAATTATTTTTCAAGACTATGAAGCAGAATCTAGCGGTATGCAGTAAATATATTTTAAAGTGACACTGCGAGCTGATATTTGACTTGAAACCGTGAAGAATTATCGAAAGCGGAAAATCAATCGATATCGAAGCGTACCTGTACCGTATGACGAGTGGGCGGCGGCAGGCGCGGGACCCTGATGGAAGGGACCGGTGGCGCCAACTGGGACCTGCAATGCAGTCGGTGAATATGGTGGGATATGTATTCTAGTAAAACGAATATATTTAAATTAGTAATATAATTGTATGCACTATTATTGGTTTATTCGCACGTTAAAAATAGATTATAAAACAAATATATTAGTTAATAATGTGCCTTATGATGTTTCGGCCGCTACGTCGATAATATTGTTCGAGTAAATCAATCTGATTATGAATGATAAGATATAAATTTAAAAAAAAAGGAATAAGCAAAGGCTCATTAAGCATGTGTCTTGTAAACGCATACAATAATACTAATATTATCATTATTATTATTATTATTATTATTATTATTTAGATCTGATTAAGAGGCATTCGTTCATACGTGGGCGGCATTGTCGCTAGCGGCAAGAACCCACCCGGTTTAAGCACCCGACCCACCCGATTTAGCCAAAATTTGCCCAAAATGATAACGATTTACAAGGCAAAATTCACTCAAACATGAAACCCGATTTTAATTTCTAGCAACAAAGGTTGCTCATATATGCATTCGTTAATATAAAATTTATAAAATTACATATGTTCTATAATTAAAATAATAATACTATTAACAACAACGACAATAATAATATAATAATAATAATAATAATAATAATAATAATAATAATGACTTACCTCTCTATGCAACATGGTCATGGCCACCTGTGGGTCGACGATACGCATGACCACTTGAGCCTGCAACATTCGCGTTTCATCACCTCCATTAGACACAAAGTGTACGCGACAAAGCCAATTCCATGAAGACCTTTGGCATATAGCACAAATTGTGTACAATAGCAATATTCATAGGTCGAAAAGTACGTTGCAAACTACGAAGCCTGACCGCATTTTGTTGTTTTTTTTTTTGAGAAAATATGAGCGCATTTTTGAGAGAAAAAACAGAGAGCATTTTCAAATTTGTCACAAAGCTACCGCAATATTCACTACAAGTACATTGATTGCCGTAGTATAGCGGGGGATTGCCTGCTAGAATAGTCTTAGGTTATCACGACATCAATTGTTCACTATTTCTAAATTATCCTTGTAACGCATACATATATTATTATTATTAGGTTTGTACTGCTTTTCTCTCTCGGATTGTATCAACTAATCAGCGACAACTGCATTAGCTCTACACATAGATCGAAAAGTATGTTACAAAGCACCAAGCCTGACCGCATTTTGAGCCAAAATTTCCCAAAAAATCGTAAAACCTGACCGCATTTTGAGCCAAATTTGCCAAAAATCGAAAAACCTGACCGCATTTTGAGCCAAATTTGCCAAAAATCGAAAAACCTGACCGCATTTTGAAAACCGATAACCTAGCTATTCGACCTATGGCTCTACACATCGTTGATCCAACACGAGGAGAGCGGCCATTGACAAAATGCCAAAAAATAAACATTTATGGCGAACCTTGGTCGTGTAACAACAACAATGGTGTACTGTGACCATAGATTTTCATACTCTCACACATACGTGGGCACCACTGCCGCTAGCGGCAATACAACCCCGATTTTTTGGCACCCAACCCCCGATTTCCAAAAAAAAAATCACTCTAAATGATGTATAAATGCTCCATTTTTTGAATCCCCCCCCCCCCGATTTTTGCGTCCGACCCTCCGATTTTCATTTCCAGCGGCAATGCCCACCCACGTATGCTCTCACAGTGTAAGGATCTGTAAGGATCGACCCACCGTATAAAGCTCATTTTTTATGCGATAGATAACAATTTTACAAGGGAAGTGTAAGAAATATCTTTTACCTATGGACGCGAATATTTTTCCTCGATAGCTATAGGCAATATAAGGTCGGAACCAAAAAATCAGCGGCTGGCATGCACTTTCTGATTTTATATAAATTATTATATTTTTTACATTCGAACGCGCTTTTCACAGGCTATGCAGGCAATGAAATAAGACTCTTATGATAGAGCCCTTGCAAGAGCATTGAGAACACAGCGGCTTGGTGTAGTGGTAGTGTGTTCTCCTCTTGATCACTATGCGTGAGGTTCGAATACACTTATGGACATTTTTCTTTTGCTGATTTTTAAACGTTTCGGACTTGTAATTTTGATCAGAAAAAAATTTAAAATATTTTTCACAATTTTTATGTAGCTTTTAAAACGCATTCTCCCTAACAGCGGAGGGGCGGTGGTGGGGGCATGGCACAATGTTTCAAAATCGTCCTAGGCGACTCATATTTGAAGGTTGGAGTCCCTAGGGGCGGTATACGCTTCAGACAAAAAATTGGCCCCAATTATCGATTTTTGATCTACCAAAAGTCGAAAAATCAAAGTGTGATTTCCATGGCAAGTTATATACCATTCGATAGAGGATTCAAAGTTATACAAAAATACCAAGTTTCATAAATTTTCATAATTCAGTATTCGAGAAATATCCGATTTTCCAATTTTTGACTTGATTTTTTTGTTTTGATCTCATGGCTTACCATGTTACCATCATTTCCCATTCCTGGATTTTTGATATGTTGTGTAAAAATGGATGCGCTATCCGAATATCACACTTATTTGGGCCAGCTACAAACCGCTCACAGTGATATCATGCGACAAACACCTCACTTTTAGAGCCCGAACGCCGACGTAGGTTCGAATCCCGGCACAGACATAAACTTTTGCAAATTTTTTTTCGCCTCAAATTTTACTCTAAATTATATTTTCATGTGTTTTATCGTCTTTTCACTAATTTATTGTACGAAATGACCACAGGCATTACCAGAAATACTAAAAAATCTTATAACTGATGCTGTATCGGAAAAAAATCATGGGACGAACGAAAATAACGGTTTTTCGTCAGTGATACTTCTTTTAAAAATGTTTTTTTTTTGTTATTATCTGTTAAAAGAAGATAAATCTACATTGAAACTCGTTAAACATCTCGGTTTTCGCAAAATGTTTGAAAAATTGTAGACAAAGATAAAAGGTCAAAGTACAATGATCAGAGACCAAGGTTCAGCAATAGAGTAAAAACTTTTGTGAGCATCTCTAGCATATATAATAGCTGTAAAAAAGAGATTTCATCATAAGAGGCGCAGGGACGGGAGCTGCGAGGGAGAGAAAGAGCAAGTTTAAGCGTGCCTGCTGTAACCGAGTAAACCTCAGCAGAACGTTTGCTATGTGTCTGAAAAGAATTTGAACAAAACAAAAATAAGGGAAATAAATATATCATACATTACAAAGCTACCTGATGAGAAGCCATAATTTTAAGAGATCTACCCTTTGAGCGGTAGGATCTCAAAATCATTCCTTCCATAAAAAATGTTTTTCATGTCCTGCGAGCGAATGAAGAGCTATGACTACCATAATCTGTGGATAAACTAGTAGGGCGCGATTAAGCACTAAGCGGACAAAGTTTTCTTTTGCGGCATTACTCTAACCCACTTGCTTAATTTTGATGAGGGATAGGGAGCGGAGAGGGAGATGGAGATGAAGAGAAAGATAGAGGGGGAGAAGGAGATAGATTGAGGTGGACGCAGGGTTTGTACAGGTTTGTTTTTCTATTGAGGTAAATGCTGGAAATCGTTTAAAAGTGTGACTATATGTAAATCAATTTTCCTGAAAACATGCTTCGGTTGTTCTTGAAAAGTGAAAATATGTACGATGGATGATCAAAATCAGCAAAAGAATAGACATGAAAGGATTGGAACCAGAGAAATTTTAGCTAAAAGTTGTTGAGAAGATTGGAAAGATGCAAAGTGTGACGGACATACAGACACTCAGACAGACATACGTGCCTTATCATTCTATAAAATAAAGGAAAAGCACTCGCAATTAGCATCATTTTCGCCATTAAAGTTTTCAAGCTCAAATTTGCAACCCATCTGCAGGTTGAAATCGGAGCCATAGCCATTCCGAAATTTCCTAGTGGTTGCCTCCACTCTCACAATGTTTCAGAAGAACAGGGCTTTTTCACTAAAAAAGTATAAGTTGTCAAAAGTATGCGTAGATTGCGTCAATATTACACAGCAGTTAACAAAGTTACACCAGCACATCATGCTTGAATTCTTTGATGAGTTGCTTACATTGACACAAAATATCATCCTAATTGCTTTCCTGAATCAAAAATTACAACAAAAAAAATGAAAAAGCGTCCCATGTCTTTCTTTGTCGATACTCTAGTTCTAAGATTTCTGATAATGTTTATGGTTATTTCGTGCAATAAATCAGTGAAAACACACAGATGAAACTATAAATAAAAGTAAGTTTTTCCTCTATTGCTAAACCTTGGTCTCTGATCATTGTACTTTGACCTTTGATCTTTGTCTACAATTTTTCAAACATTTTGCGAAAACCGAAATGTTTAACGAGTTTCAATGTAGATTTATCTTCTTTTAACAGATAATAACAAAAAAAAACATTTTTAAAAGAAGTATCACTGACGAAAAACCGTTATTTTCGTTCGTCCCATGACTTTTTTCCGATACTGTATCAGTTATAAGATTTTTTTAGTATTTCTGGTAATGCCTGTGGTCATTTCGTACAATAAATTAGTGAAAAGACGACAAAACACATGAAAATATAATTTAGAGTCAAATTTGAGGCGAAAAAAAATTTGCAAAAGTTTATGTCTGTGCCGGGATTCGAACCTGCGTCGGCGTTCGGGCGCTAAAAGTGAGGCGTTTGTCGCATGATATCACTATGAGTGGTTTGTAGCTGGCCCAAATAAGTGTGATATTCGGATAGCGCATCCATTTTTACACAATATATCAAAAATCCAGGAATGGGAAATGATGGTAACATGGTAAGCCATGAGATCAAAACAAAAAAATCAAGTCAAAAATTGGAAAATCGAATATTTCTCGAACACTGAGTTATGAAAATTTATGAAACTTGGTAGTCTTGTATAACTTTGAACCCTCTATCGAATGGTATATAACTTGCCATGGAAATCACACTTTGATTTTTCGACTTTTGGTAGATCAAAAATCGATAATTGGGGTCAATTTTTTGTCTGGAGCGTATACCGCCCCTAGGGACTCCAACCATCAAATATGAGTCACCTAGGATGATTTTGAAACATTGTGCCATACCCTCACCGCTCTTATGGAGAACGCGTTTTAATCTTGAATTTCATCATTTAGGGAAGCAAAAAATAAAGCTATTCAATCATGTTTCGGGAATTTAAAAAAAATAATCTCACTGATTCATTGTCCCCGTGTAAAGGAAAGAGTAGTTTGGGAAGTTTGGCCAAACATTGGGTGAAGTAAATATCAAAATTTTATTCTTCCGTAGCTGCTTGGTACAAAACTCTTTCCCAAAATCAAATGATCTATGCTAGTAAACGAAATGTTGCTTTATTTTTTGCTTTCCTAAATGATGGAATTCAAGATCCACAGCTACATAAAAATTGTGAAAAATATTTTAAAATTTTTTTTCTGATCAAAATTACAAGTCCGAAACGTTTAAAAATCAGCAAAAGAAAAATGTCCATGGGTGTATTCGAACCTCACACATAGCGATCAAGAGGAGAACACACTACCACTACACCACGCCGCTGTGTTCTCACTGCTCTTGCAAGAGCTCTATCATGGGAGTCTTATTTCATCGCCTACACAGTCTGCAAACAGCGCGTTCCAATGTACAAAATTTAATTAATTATATAAAATCGGAAAGTGCATGCCAGCCGCTCATTTTTTGGTTCCGACCTTATATTGCCTATAGCTATCGAGGAAAAATATTCCCGTCCATAGGTCTAAAAGATATTTCTTGCACTTCCCTTGTTAGCGAGAAATAACGATTTTTCTAGATCGACCCACCATATAAAAAAATAAATCCGGTGACGACGCCGAAAATATATAATGACCGCCTGCGCTCTCTCACCTTTGCATTCTCTTTCTCCTTTTCGCTCTACCCGTATCAAGTATCAACTACTTCAGTGACAACTCCACTCGCTAGATACCCTGTCACATTCGCGTTCATAGATGGGCGCCAACATGGGGGTACCCCATACATGGGAGGGGTACCCGAAGCTCGATTCTACAGGGGGCATCGGAACGAATGGTTAATTTTACAGGGGACACCCCCATGTCGGCGCCCATGTATGGTGACAACACCACTCACTCGTCACATTCGCGTTTCGGCCTATTCATATACCAGTAGATAATTTAAGCAACTCGATGCGATAGTGGGTGATGAAGGTGGGCATACACATTGTAACTTCAATTTTGAATCCACAAATTTGGAACTTTTTATATATAACTGTAGGAATTGTCACCAGCACATTTGCAAACATAGTTATGTAAATGTACACATTGGAACTGATTATAAGGAACTCTAATTTTGAATACGCAAATTTGTAAACATGAATTTGTAACCAGAAATTTGTAACCAGAAATTTGTAACCAAACATTTGTAACCAAAACTTTGTAACCAAGAATTTGGAACCAAAAATTTGTAACCATCACATTTGAACCGAGGAAGGAAAACCATCATTGTTTTGGTTAACGAAATTGCACTCAACGAATCTAATAAACTTGTAAAATCTGATAAATTTGTTGACTCAAAGAGAAATATTCGCGCTGTTTGCGCGACTGTGGATGATCATTTTGCTTCCCAAAACGAGGGAGTTTATTCCCTCGGTCCAAATATGATGGTTACAAATTCTTGGTTCCAAATTCCTGGTTACAAAGTTTTGGTTACAAATTTCTGGTTACAAATTCATGTTTACAAATTAGCGTATTCAAAATTATAGTTCCTTATAATCAGTTCCGGTGGGCATACACTTTGTCACTTAAAAATTGGAACTCAACACTTTGAAACTGGCAAATTGAAAACGAAAAAATAGATCAGTAGAATTGTCACCAGCACATTTGCAAACATAGTTATGTAAATGTATACATTGGAACTGATTGTAAGGAACTTTTGAATACGCAAATTTATAACTATGAATTTGTAACCAGAAATTTGTAACCAGAAATTTGTAACCAAACATTTGTAACCAAAACTTTGTAACCAGGAATTTGGAACCAAGGATTTGGAACCATCATATTTGGAGAACTCCCGCGTTTTGGGAAGCTAAATTGATGATCCACAATCGCGCAAACAGCGTGAATATTTTTCTTTGAGTCAACAAATTTGCATGTTTAAATTAGCATATGTCCTTTCGTTCGAGTGCACTGGATCATTTCATTCTGTCTATTGCTTTCTATCGACTAGAATGACCCGTGGCAGTGCTCAGGCCAAGTATTTCCATCGTCTCTGCTCTCTGCCTTCTCTTATCTTAGCTCTGCCATTCCTGCCCTTACATTGAACCCCTCTATGCGTTTGAGTAGAAAACCATCAGCTAAACTTCCATCAGCTAATTCCTTCCATCACTTCCATCAGCTAATTCCTTGTTGTTATTAATGAGCCTAAATAAATAAGGTTTCTAAGTTTATCAGATTCGTTGAGTGCAATTTCGTTAACCAAAACAATGATGGATTTACTTCCTCGGTTCAAATATGATGGTTACAAATTTTTGGTTACAAATTTTTGGTTCCAAATCCTTGGTTCCAAATTCCTGGTTACAAAGTATTGGTTACAAATGTTTGGTTACAAATTTCTGGTTACAAATTTCTGGTTACAAATTTCTAGTTACAAATTTGCGTATTCAAAATGAGAGTTCCTTATAATCAGTTCCAATGTATACATTTACATAACTATGTTTGCAAATGTGCTGGTGACAATTCTACAGTTATATATAAAAAGTTCCAAATTTGTGGATTCAAAATTGAAGTGACAAAGTGTATGCCCACCATCAGTTCCAATGTGTACATTTACATAACTATGTTTGCAAATGTGCTGGTGACAATTATACAGTTCCATTTTTTCGTTTTCAATTTGCCAGTTTCAAAGTGTTGAGTTCCAATTTTTAAGTTACAAAGTGTATGCCCACCGGTGATGAACCACACTAATAAAATACAATAAAATGACACTACAGTACCCACGGCAGGGAACGATTACAGTATCTGCAGCCGTAGGTCGAATAGATAGGTTATCGGTTTTCAAAATCCTTGTCAGGTTTTTCGATTTTTGGCAAATTTGGCTCAAAATCCGGTCAGGTTTGGTACCATACATTTTCGCCCCACTCACAATCAGTTGTTTTTTGCGAATTATAAACTGACCCGAAATTAGAACAAAACTGACCCGATCTACATCTCAAGTACTCGAAACTGACCCGATCTTAGGTGATTCTTACTAATCTCGATCTCCCGCATATTCCTAGATGGGTCTCGAGTTTCAAAACTGACCGCATCGACAAAAAGTGCTCACTCACAATGTGGGTGCTCGAAAATGTATGTTTGGTACTTTGTAACATACTTTTCGACCTATCCCCGCAGCATGCAGCAAACGAAATTGCAGTACCCACGGCAGAGAACGATTACAGTACCCGCAGCGTGCAGCAAAACTACCATTACAGTACCTGAAGCAGGGCATAAGCCAGTTGCGGGTTCTGCAGCAGGAGGTTCTTGGCCTCTCCCGAATTGGATATGACAATCTCCTTCATCTGCTTCATCAACTGGAACATCTTCTCGGGCGGAAGGGAGGCCACCGAACGGGAGATCATCTTAATCGATTTAAATTTAAATCTTAATTAATTTTAATTTTAATTAATTAAATTTGAGTTTCTTGGAACCATCTTTCATAGTTTTATAGCATAAAATTTATAGCGAAAAAATACAATGATCATATTATACATTAATATAGCAAAATTTCGATTAGAGGTGCCGGAAAACTATTTTCAATTATCCAAATTTGGTGACTCCAATCCATACATTTTCGAGCACCCACATTGCGGGTACGAAATAAAAAAATTGTTAGTTTATAACAATTACGAGTCAGTTTATAGTTCTGAAAATGTGAGTTGAACAAAAATGAAGTGATTCCCAACCTCAGGTGCCTCTTTGGGATCGCACTCCTTCCCATAGGGGCTTTCCTCGTGTTGCACGGCCACGATCGGACCATGGCCCTCGTCTCCACCACGATTGTTGTCGCCGGCGGCCGAATCGACGCGCAGCTGACGACCGTTCAGCTCGTGACTACAATTATAGTTTTATTATTATTATTATTATTATTCACCAACCCATTGCCCTAAGTAATTTGAACAAGGTAATATCTCGTTACTTTTGTCTACAAGCTTGCCACGCCATCTACCATATTCAATTCATGACTGTTCCTTGCAATATTAAAAAAGTCTTTCTGACAATATCTTTTTTTTTGTATTAAATAATATGTTTCATGGGGCTAATTTTAATGTGAACAATTGAACATGCTTCTATAAGGCGCATTAGTTATCGTTAAATGCTCCAGTAAGAATTATTTTTCAATTGTCCAGATTTAATGGCATAAGGCCCAATAAGATGGGAAGAGTGAGTTGATGATAGTGTTGTACTTAGTTATGCCATAGTTTCATCTAGTAACTAGATTCTAGTTTACAGGATTAATTACCCAAGTTTGAGGTAATTGAGCACTGATCATGGATTAAATACGCGTCTTGCCGATAAACAAGATGAGCCAATTCTTCAAAGACTATGACATAACTAAGTGCAACATTATCATAGCATCCCCACTATGAAGATAACTAAGATTACTCTGTTCAATTAAGTATCATAGCAAATGATAATGGCTGAATTGAAACGGAAACATACCCGTTGAGATTGCGAATCGCTAGTTCGGCACTCTTTATATCGGTGAACTCGCAAAATCCATATCCCTTAGGCTTGCCCGTCTCACGATCATGAACGAGACGTAGATGAACGACAGTGCCGACCTAGAAATGCTGATTTATTTTAAAAAATAACATCATTTTGAAATTCAAAAGAGGATATTAACTTACCTTAGAGAAAACATCTTTCAGCTGCTCCTCTGAGACATCATAGGATATGTTGCCAACTGAAACGAAGATTATTAAGTAAATAAAGAGGTTCAATACTGAATGAAAGTAAAGAATGACATTTCCTCACCGAAAACGGAGCGTTGGCGATCAACGGGGAAGTTGCGATCAGGCTGCCGATTCATATTTCTATCTAAACATAAAAAATCAGTAACAACACTAAATAAAGTTATATAAAATCAATAGAAATTAGAGAGAGAAAAAATGCGTTCAAAATGAAAATCAAATCATTCTATGTTTACGCGCTGTAAGATCTGTTATTTTCGAACATTTTGCAGCGCACTTTAATTCCCTGTTTTTGCTAAATTTCGTATTTTTACGTAATTCTTGTTTTTGTTTCGTTCAATTGTCTTTTTTCATTTCTTTTTACCCTCACACATGTCCAGTGAACGTTTAGTAGAATTGGATAAGATTTTCTCCGATTCTCTAGCTCCCAGTGGCTCTGATCTTGATTCAAATGCTGTACTTGCTCGACTAGCTGACGTTTTTCGAGACGATGTCGAGGAAGACATTCTCTCTGACGGTCCTGACCTGCAATTGTTATTGTCATCCATCAAAAAAGTAGCCAATGGTGCTGTTCCTTCCGATGATTTGTTCTTTTCCATTGCATACCTTGCTCATTCTGATTCCATAACTGACTACGAACCCCTTATCGAACTCCTACTGAATCTACTATCGATCAAAACGTTCCGTGCCTCGTCTCATTCCCTGTTCTTTTCGTGGAGTGTTCTTCTGCTGGAGAGGTTGTGCACAGGTAAGACAATTTATTTATTTATTTATTTATCGTTCACCACAACGGCACAAAACGTTCGAGTTCAAATAAAATGTGTGGTGTAGCCAAATATTGTTTTCTGAAATTTTAGATCAGAAAACGGACAAGAATGTGGATAAACTACTCGAGTACAGTTTCCACTTTCTCAATGAACGAACAGAAGATGTCTATCCTCCTCATGGACTTCTCGATTCCATTCTTCGATTGATTCAATCAAGAGAAGATAAAGTTGGCTACAAGTGAGTTATGGCACACATATTATATCATATCTGCATACGTTGACTATTTGGTTTCACTGTCATGTGTATTGTTTATTGTATTGAAAAAAAACAACGTATTTTTCTACCTGTGCAAGAAATCCTTCGCTTGCTCTCGTGACGACGTGTTTGTCGGCAAACGGTTTACCAACGTTTCTAATTTCAGTCCAATCGGTTGGCCTGCCCATGCTCGTCTGTTCATCTCGCGCCTACTGAGGACGAGAGAGTTGCCGTGGAAGCTACAACAGGTGATTAGCAATGTTTTCGAAGGACTTCTCTGATTCCTTATTCATGAACGGTGGCTAACTTTTTTGCGCACAGCCTTGCCTTTCCTTACGGGGCCTTGCGCATAGCTTTGCCTCACAAAAATTGAAAAAAATTCCGTCAAATCTGCAAAAAATGGTCATGCGCATAGCCTTGCCTTACAATTCCTCCGTTTGCGCACAGCCTTTCCCCCAGCGTGCCCATCTATGATATTGATTCTCTTGTCAGAGTGGTCCAGCCATGTTGGTCAATTAACAGGAATAATATGATATACAATAGAGAGACCTATAAGTATATTTATTGATTTATTTTATCGATCGATTATTCCAGGCCTGCAATCTCCTGATCATCTCCTCCCTTCGTCTTCTCGGTCCTCGGTTCCTCTCCGCTGATGAGCTATTCACTCGATTGATCGCCGCCATTACTGTAGTCCACTTTCGCATCCAACTCGAGGCACTTTCCACTCGGGAACCACTGCCGACCACTGTCAAGCTGCTGGTGAGTGAGTGGAACGCTTGATCTGTTTAAAGGGAGCGTAACCTCACTCAATGGTCTCTTCGACGCGCAATGCTCTCTCGTTGTTAGAGAATAGAAAAATAGTGTGCGCAATGAAGAGACCATTGAGTGAGGTAGCGCTCCCTTCAAGATAAAATCTAAGCTAGGCGGGTTCTTCAATTTCTCTGCTTTGTGTTTTTAAGTTTCACAGTTTACGTAAAAAAAAATCCGGTGAGCATCCGGTGATGCTTTACAATGAAAACGTTGAAATACAAATAATCGATATTTCGGACCGGACGAGCTATAAATCTATAATGGTTATTGTCAGTAATTGCGATTATGACAAATCAATAATTGTCATTGTCAGTAATTGCGATTATGACAAATCAATAATTGTCATTGTCAGTAATTGCGATTATGACAAATCAATAATTGTCATTGTCAGTAATTGCGATTATGACAAATCAATAATTGTCATTGTCAGTAATTGCGATTATGACAAATCAATAATTGTCATTGTCAATATTTGCGATTATGACAAATCAATAATTGTCATTGTCATTAATATTGATTATGACAGGAGGAGATTCTCGCGGTAGCGGAGGACGAGTCTGCCCTCTCCGATGACGCGGCCTTGTCGATAGCCACCAACATGAGGGAGGCCCTGCTCGTGGTGGCGGGATACCTCAAGGGCAGGGACGAAAACCCCGGTAAGCACCACTGTGACTGACTCATAGGTCGAAAAGTATGTTACAAAGCACCAAGCCTGACCGCATCTCAACCAAAATTCGAAAAACCTGACCGCATTTTGAAAATCGATAACCTAACTATTCGACCTATGAACTGACTTATTACTGTATCAATCAATAATTATGCGTATTTGTATATTTATCACATGCTCACGGAGATGAAATAATCGATAACATAATAAATGCTACCGTAACCATCGGATTCTGTTTAGAACCCCTAAGTGATGAGCACACTTCACTGGTGGCATCGTTTGTCTCACTGCAGCTAGAGGGCGGCGCCGGCACGACGATTCCCGGTGAAGATTTGGATGTGATTATCGATTGGTTGCAGGTAATAATAATAATATTAATAATAATAATAATAGTAATAAATATTTATCGTTTCTTACAATTTAATAGTCAAATTCATTGATTGTGGGGCCGGTAAAATAAGAAGAAACTAAGTGAACTGTAACAGCCAAGTCACAATGTTAGGCAATATCGATTGAATTAAAGAAGCAATGTTATCGATTTTGTTCCAGACCGAAGCCCTCTCGTCCGGTCCCGTGCTCAAGGCGCTGCTCGACTGTATCGATTCGATTGAGAAGGTACCGTATCGTTGATCTAACGTAATCCCTTTTTTTCCCTACTGTATTTAGATTTACAGCAATGCTGTATGTAATACAGTATACCATATCTCTATAATACCGTATTCTGTATTCTACCGTAACCATGCGTTTCAGGTTGATTCGCGCGTGCTGCGTGCCTGCCTTGCTCTGGTCTTGCGGGAGCACCCGTCCGGTCGATGGAGAGAGGCAGAGGAGATGGCGGTGACGGCTATCGAAGGCCTCAATCGAGTCGATTTCTACGATGGAGCTTCCCTGAAAGAAGCTCGAGAGCGATTGGAGCCCATTCCTGTAGACAAGTTGAAGGAGCTGCTCAAGTCTCTCTAGATTGACCCCGCCCCCCGCCGTTTATTGATTGATTTCTTGATCTCTGTCTTTGATTTTCTGTTGAGTAGTTACGTTAACGGGTCGCGTTTTGTTCTCGCTGAATGTTGTTTGCTTGTTATTTTGTCTGTAATCAATCAATAAATGCCTAATTAAAGATCAATCGATCGATAATGCTGGTGCTCGGAGAAGTGTCACTGCCCGAGGACGGAGTTCGCCTCATTCAGGATCAGGTGCGAGTTATCGATTAGGCATCAGGGTTACTGTAGCCTGGGTTTATTGATTTTCCATAAATTGATTGATTACATTTTAGGTTGTGGCGTATCTGAACGATCAACCGGTGGCGGGTGAGGGCACGCTGGCTGTAGCCGAAGGGTGAGTGTGATTTTGAAGTGTTTTGGGTCCCAAGTGGAAAACCCTGATTAAAAACTGGGATACGGTAGGAAGCTACCGCAACTAGCTGTAGCCATTTACAGTATTTTTGGACCATCGGGGTGTTACACTTGGGATCCAAAAAAAGGATGCGAAATGTAAAAATGTAACATAGCATAAGACCCGGTGATATCTTGTCTCTACAGGTGTTGTTCCGTGTAAAATTGACAAAAACAAACGATACGCTTAGGTTTTCCGGCATGTATTGAATTATTATAAAGAGCCAACGATTCAACACAGTTTCGTATTTAGCATCGTTCAGTATAGTCCATTAATGTTGGCAAACCATTTGCCGGTATACTTGACAAAACTCTTATTATCTTTTGTATCGATGGATATTATTATTATTATTATTATTATTGATTATTGATTATTGATTACAGTATCGTGACATGGATCTCTCGCACGGATGGCCGGGGCTTCTCACTCTCCTATCCCTCCATCATCATGCACGCCATCTCCACCGACTGCTCCTCCTTCCCGCACGAACACGTACTCGTCATCGTTGATGCTGGCCGATCTGGTATGTCGCTGTGTACGGTACCTCGGGGGTTACGGTAGAACATTAGTGTAGTCGGGTTATGGTACCTCGGGGGTTACGGAAGCACATTAGTGTACTCTGGTTACGGTACCTCAGGGTTTACGATAACTCATTACTGTATTCGAGTTGCAGTACCTAAGGGATTACGGTAGTACTTAACTGTACTCGGGATACGAAACCTCGCGGATTACTGTAACACATTACTGTATTATTTATTGAAACTCGTATCTAGAAGGGCTTCGGTACAAGAAATAGTATGTAGTTTCTAATGATTTGAGCATTTTGTAATCCGTAGGTTACTGTAACCTAGATAGATGAATTACGGTAGAACATCATAGGAACCACGGGCCGCGGTCGCCGTCCTATCCCACTGTATACGGAGGAAGAGGCAGCGACCGTGAATCGTGAGTTACCGTATCTCGATCGATTAGTCATACCAGTGACCCAACGAACTACCAGCCGTACTCTTGCAAGATTACGGTATCCGTATTGCAGAGGTGCAGCTGGCGCAGCAGGAACTGCGTACCGGTGAAGGAGATGGAGAGGGTGAGGAGGAGGAGGCCAGCGAGGATGGCAATCTCATTCTCAGATTCGTACCTGCTGATCTGTCGGCATGTATGTATTCATTTATTGATTATCGATTTCTTACTTTCATTATTGATTTTTCTCAAGTGAGCATGTGGTGTTAAAAAGTCGCGAAATGGTTAGAAAATGAGTCGGGAAAGCGAGAAATTTTGAGTTTTTGTGTGTGTTCGTTTTATGTTTCACATCTTTTTGATAGAGCTATTAGGCGGATGCTATAACAATACGCTATCGGCGGAGATTAATAAATTAAATATGATGAGAAATTGTATACTAAACATACTGGTGTGCGCAGAATATTTATACACAAGATAAGGCACCAGTCATGTTTAGAAAATCTTTGCAGATCACAAGTGGGCAATGGGCAGTATCAATTTATTCACAATCGTCTTCTTTGTACCGCATAAAATATAGTAGTATTATTATAAAGATCAGGCAACATTTATTTGATAAGCGTTTATCGATTAATCAATTATCGATCGATTGTTTGCAGTGGACAAGATCTACAATGAGATGGCGGCGTGTCAGGAGCTCAATCCGGAGGAGGACGATGATATGTCAGAGGATGAGGATGAGGATGAGGGAGAAGGCGCGGATATGGGCGCCGCGTTCATGACTGGCGCCGGTGGAGAGCTCGGTCCTGGATGGTACGGTGGATTTATTGATTGATTTTGGTTTGGATACGGTATTTGAGGCTATTGTAATCGTGTGTACGGCTACGGGAGCAGAGCATTAATGGATTGATAGGGGGGGGGGGGGTTAATGGCGAAGTTCAATGTTCCTTATATCCCATTTAGTGAACAACCGCAGAGTATACCTATATCGGAATAATAATAGTAATAATAATATAATTATAATTATTCTATCATAATGAAACTATTGACGTTGACTCAGGTTCACGGCGGCTAATCTTCATGACGCCGAACTGTCGGAGGAGGGTCGAGCCAATCTGGAGAGAATGATCAGAGGAGCGCAGAATGGACACGATGGTGATGAACATGGTGAGGATACTGTAGTATGATGGGTACGGTAGTATGAAGGATACTGTAGCATGAATGATACTGTAGTGTGAGGGGTACTGTAGTATGAATCATACATGGGGGATACCTGGAGCTAGATTCTACAGGGGGCATTCGAACGAAAAACGGTTAATTTTACAGGGGGCCTTCACTTTTTTTTCAAAAATGTCAGCTAAACGTAATTTTTTACAGTGAGCATTCCGCAAATTTTCGAAAATCCCTAAATTTACAGGGGGCACCTCCATGTCGGCGCCCATGTATGGTATGAATGACACTGTAGTATATGATTTGTACGGTAGTCGATATTGATTGTTTGATTGGTATCACTGTATGCGTTAACGATTGATTGAGCGACGCAGTGGATACTGTAGTATGAAGTGTACGGTGGATGATATCGATTGAGTGGTAGTACTGTATGCATTATCGATTGATTAATCGAATACAGTAGTCATGATTGGTTGATTGATGAGCGATTTCTAGAATACCATTGATTTGATATCAAGCAGTTGAATACGTGTTTCGCTCACTTCATTTGATAATATTTTATCCACGCCAGGATAATAAATCAGTACCACACATAATACGATTGAATCAATGCTATACGGCTGTGTGGGTGAGACAATGAATGATAAGACATTTACCCCATGCCGTATTCTTATTCCTTATTCCATTGTAAGAGGACAACAGTCTTAACGATAATTTATTTCATATTCTAAGTTCAATTTTCAGATGCTAATGGCGAGCACGATATGGAAGAGTGATCTGCCCGATTGTTGATGTATCGATTGATCTTCACGTTTGACCTACCATAATCTATACTCGATTGATCGATGTTTTACCGTATCCCGTCGCCCTCTTACCGGTTGACCCCTGCATGTTCCCCTATCCGTTGATTGATTGATTTTATTATGTTTCACTTGATATATTGTTATTCTGTGCTAAATATATGCTATTTGATCTCAAATTGAGTGTATTTACTGTATCACAAATAATAATAATAATGAAAAAAATTCTAAATTTTTCTTCTTGAAAGCGGCATAGATGGATAGTTTAAAGGCACACCCCAAGCTAACTTTGCTCTCCGCATTGGCAATTCTCTCTCGTAGACAAAGAAAGCGAGAGAGTGTGGCCAGAGCGGAGAGTTTCAAACTAGCTGGGGGTGTCGCTTTAATTCGCACAGATGATTTGCACATGACAATATTTAAAAATATGCGTCTAATAGGCTAATGCAAGTTTTGTATTTACTTATTTACAAACTAGCAGCATGCCTAAACGAACACAGGAATGGTAAAAACACTCCAAAATTTACGTGGGCGCACACGCAAGTCAGATGTAAAAATGTAACACCGCATACGACCCGGTGATATCTGGTCTCTACAGGTGTTGTTCCGTGTAACATCAACTCGAAAAACGATTTTCTCGAAATATAGGTTTAAATATTGAGTAATTATTCATAGCAAACGAATTTGTACCTTCGGTTTTAGCATCGTTAGGTATTTAGTCCATCAACGATAGCAAACCGGCAAACTGAGAAAAATCCCCCTTACTCTTATGACGTCACGGTTGTCGGCAATTTGTTTGATACCGTTCATTGACACGGCCTAGGATCTCTCCCGCTTTCCTCCTAAACTTCACGACTATGCCGTCATCCTTACCTTACCGTAAACCTACCGTAGTATCGCTTCTTTTTATCGATCAATATTGATTACAGTACCGTAGTATCTCTTTTTATCGATCGATCAATATTGATTACAGTATGTGACATGGATCTCTCGCACGGATGGCCGGGGCTTCTCAATCTCCTATCCCTCCATCATCATGCATGCCATCTCCACCGACTGCTCCTCGTTCCCGCACGAACACGTACTCGTCATCGTTGACGCTGGCCGATCTGGTATGTCGCGGATTACGGTACCTCGGGGGTTACGGTACCTCGGGGATTACTGTAGCACTTTAGTGTAGTCGGGATGCGGTACCTCGGGGATTACGGTAGTATATTAGTGTGCTTTCGTTATGGTATCTCAGGTATTATGGTAACACATTACTGTAGTCGGGTTACGGTACCTCGGAGATTACGGTAGCTCATTACTGTACTCATTTTATGCTCATGGAATACGGTAGCATATTACTGTACTCAGGGATTATGCTATATTGCTAAATTACGGTAACACATCATAGGCAACTCGCCTCGCGGTCGCCGTCCTATCCCACTGTATACGGAGGAAGAGGCAGCGACCGTGAATCGTGAGTTACCGTATCTCGATCGATCAGCCATACTTGTGACCCAACGAACTACTCGCCGTACTCTTTAGCGACTATGGTATCCGTATTGCAGAGGTGCAGCTCGCGCAGCAGGAACTGCGTGCTGGTGAAGGAGACGGAGAGGGCGAGGGCGAGGAGGAGGAGGCCAGCGAGGATGGCAATCTCATTCTCAGATTCGTGCCTGCTGATCTGTGTATGTATTGATTTATTGATTACTTTATCGAGTTTACTATTCAGGGTAGCCGCACTTTAAGGACCATTTTTAGTTTTTTTAAATAAATCACACAGAGAATTTACATGAATTTATTCATTTCCTCAATTGTTCGAAATTTCGGCGCGAAAAATCCTCTTGAAAAGTAAGAAGTTCAATTTCTGATGTTTTCTCAGCAGTCAATTCCTTAAAACGGAACATCTTGGAAGTGAAGTTTTCTCATGCGAGCGTGTGGTGTTAAAAAGCCGCGAAATGGAAAGAAAGTGGTGGGAGAAAGCGAGAAAAGTGGACAGTGTTCTGTGTTTTTCGTGTTATGAATTAAATATGATGAGATATTGTATGCTAAAAATACTGGAGTACGCAGAATTATAATTATTGTAACATTATTAAATTATTGCCGTTGACAGGTTCACGGCGGCTAATCTGCAAGATGCCGAACTGTCGGAGGAGGGTCGAGCCCATCTGGAGAGAATGATCAGAGGAGCGCAGAATGGACACGATGGTGATGAACATGGTGAGGATACTGTAGTGTGAAGGGTACGGTAGTCGATATCGATTGATTAATTGGTATTATTGTGTGCTGTATGCATTATCGATTGATTGTGCGAATACGGTAGTCATGATTGGTTGATTGGTGGAGCGCGATTTCTAGAATACCATCGATTTGATATCAAGCAGTTGAATACGCGTTTCGCTCTCTTCATTTGATAATAATGATTTGTTGACAAAATGTTTATACTGAGGTGAACTTGTCACGGTGCAGCACCAATAATAATATTAAGATTGAAACAATGGTTCTTTATGGCTCTCTGTGTAGGATTTGAGAGTTATAAATTATAAGAAATCTACCTCTTGCCGTATTCTTATTCCTTATTCCATCATATTCTACATAACAGGAAAATGGTCTTAACGATATTTCATTTCACATTCTAAGTTCAATTTTTAGATGCTAATGGCGAGCACGAAATGGAAGAGTGATCTACCCGATTGTCGATTTATCGATCGATGTTCACGTTTGACCTACCGTAATCTCGATGTTCGATTGATCGATGTTTTACCGTATCCCCTCGCCCTTTCACCGGTTGACCCCTGCATGTTCCCCTATCCGTTGATTGATTGATTTTATTATGTTTCACTTGATATATTGTTATTCTGTGCTAAATATATGCTATTTGATCTCAAATTGAGTGTATTTACTGTATCACAAATAATAATAATAATGAAAAAAATTCTAAATTTTTCTTCTTGAAAGCGGCATAGATGGATAGTTTAAAGGCACACCCCAAGCTAACTTTGCTCTCCGCATTGGCAATTCTCTCTCGTAGACAAAGAAAGCGAGAGAGTGTGGCCAGAGCGGAGAGTTTCAAACTAGCTGGGGGTGTCGCTTTAATTCGCACAGATGATTTGCACATGACAATATTTAAAAATATGCGTCTAATAGGCTAATGCAAGTTTTGTATTTACTTATTTACAAACTAGCAGCATGCCTAAACGAACACAGGAATGGTAAAAACACTCCAAAATTTACGTGGGCGCACACGCAAGTCAGATGTAAAAATGTAACACCGCATACGACCCGGTGATATCTGGTCTCTACAGGTGTTGTTCCGTGTAACATCAACTCGAAAAACGATTTTCTCGAAATATAGGTTTAAATATTGAGTAATTATTCATAGCAAACGAATTTGTACCTTCGGTTTTAGCATCGTTAGGTATTTAGTCCATCAACGATAGCAAACCGGCAAACTGAGAAAAATCCCCCTTACTCTTATGACGTCACGGTTGTCGGCAATTTGTTTGATACCGTTCATTGACACGGCCTAGGATCTCTCCCGCTTTCCTCCTAAACTTCACGACTATGCCGTCATCCTTACCTTACCGTAAACCTACCGTAGTATCGCTTCTTTTTATCGATCAATATTGATTACAGTACCGTAGTATCTCTTTTTATCGATCGATCAATATTGATTACAGTATGTGACATGGATCTCTCGCACGGATGGCCGGGGCTTCTCAATCTCCTATCCCTCCATCATCATGCATGCCATCTCCACCGACTGCTCCTCGTTCCCGCACGAACACGTACTCGTCATCGTTGACGCTGGCCGATCTGGTATGTCGCGGATTACGGTACCTCGGGGGTTACGGTACCTCGGGGATTACTGTAGCACTTTAGTGTAGTCGGGATGCGGTACCTCGGGGATTACGGTAGTATATTAGTGTGCTTTCGTTATGGTATCTCAGGTATTATGGTAACACATTACTGTAGTCGGGTTACGGTACCTCGGAGATTACGGTAGCTCATTACTGTACTCATTTTATGCTCATGGAATACGGTAGCATATTACTGTACTCAGGGATTATGCTATATTGCTAAATTACGGTAACACATCATAGGCAACTCGCCTCGCGGTCGCCGTCCTATCCCACTGTATACGGAGGAAGAGGCAGCGACCGTGAATCGTGAGTTACCGTATCTCGATCGATCAGCCATACTTGTGACCCAACGAACTACTCGCCGTACTCTTTAGCGACTATGGTATCCGTATTGCAGAGGTGCAGCTCGCGCAGCAGGAACTGCGTGCTGGTGAAGGAGACGGAGAGGGCGAGGGCGAGGAGGAGGAGGCCAGCGAGGATGGCAATCTCATTCTCAGATTCGTGCCTGCTGATCTGTGTATGTATTGATTTATTGATTACTTTATCGAGTTTACTATTCAGGGTAGCCGCACTTTAAGGACCATTTTTAGTTTTTTTAAATAAATCACACAGAGAATTTACATGAATTTATTCATTTCCTCAATTGTTCGAAATTTCGGCGCGAAAAATCCTCTTGAAAAGTAAGAAGTTCAATTTCTGATGTTTTCTCAGCAGTCAATTCCTTAAAACGGAACATCTTGGAAGTGAAGTTTTCTCATGCGAGCGTGTGGTGTTAAAAAGCCGCGAAATGGAAAGAAAGTGGTGGGAGAAAGCGAGAAAAGTGGACAGTGTTCTGTGTTTTTCGTGTTATGAATTAAATATGATGAGATATTGTATGCTAAAAATACTGGAGTACGCAGAATTATAATTATTGTAACATTATTAAATTATTGCCGTTGACAGGTTCACGGCGGCTAATCTGCAAGATGCCGAACTGTCGGAGGAGGGTCGAGCCCATCTGGAGAGAATGATCAGAGGAGCGCAGAATGGACACGATGGTGATGAACATGGTGAGGATACTGTAGTGTGAAGGGTACGGTAGTCGATATCGATTGATTAATTGGTATTATTGTGTGCTGTATGCATTATCGATTGATTGTGCGAATACGGTAGTCATGATTGGTTGATTGGTGGAGCGCGATTTCTAGAATACCATCGATTTGATATCAAGCAGTTGAATACGCGTTTCGCTCTCTTCATTTGATAATAATGATTTGTTGACAAAATGTTTATACTGAGGTGAACTTGTCACGGTGCAGCACCAATAATAATATTAAGATTGAAACAATGGTTCTTTATGGCTCTCTGTGTAGGATTTGAGAGTTATAAATTATAAGAAATCTACCTCTTGCCGTATTCTTATTCCTTATTCCATCATATTCTACATAACAGGAAAATGGTCTTAACGATATTTCATTTCACATTCTAAGTTCAATTTTTAGATGCTAATGGCGAGCACGAAATGGAAGAGTGATCTACCCGATTGTCGATTTATCGATCGATGTTCACGTTTGACCTACCGTAATCTCGATGTTCGATTGATCGATGTTTTACCGTATCCCCTCGCCCTTTCACCGGTTGACCCCTGCATGTTCCCCTATCCGTTGATTGATTGATTTTATTATGTTTCACTTGATATATTGTTATTCTGTGCTAAATATATGCTATTTGATCTCAAATTGAGTGTATTTACTGTATCACAAATAATAATAATAATGAAAAAAATTCTAAATTTTTCTTCTTGAAAGCGGCATAGATGGATAGTTTAAAGGCACACCCCAAGCTAACTTTGCTCTCCGCATTGGCAATTCTCTCTCGTAGACAAAGAAAGCGAGAGAGTGTGGCCAGAGCGGAGAGTTTCAAACTAGCTGGGGGTGTCGCTTTAATTCGCACAGATGATTTGCACATGACAATATTTAAAAATATGCGTCTAATAGGCTAATGCAAGTTTTGTATTTACTTATTTACAAACTAGCAGCATGCCTAAACGAACACAGGAATGGTAAAAACACTCCAAAATTTACGTGGGCGCACACGCAAGTCAGATGTAAAAATGTAACACCGCATACGACCCGGTGATATCTGGTCTCTACAGGTGTTGTTCCGTGTAACATCAACTCGAAAAACGATTTTCTCGAAATATAGGTTTAAATATTGAGTAATTATTCATAGCAAACGAATTTGTACCTTCGGTTTTAGCATCGTTAGGTATTTAGTCCATCAACGATAGCAAACCGGCAAACTGAGAAAAATCCCCCTTACTCTTATGACGTCACGGTTGTCGGCAATTTGTTTGATACCGTTCATTGACACGGCCTAGGATCTCTCCCGCTTTCCTCCTAAACTTCACGACTATGCCGTCATCCTTACCTTACCGTAAACCTACCGTAGTATCGCTTCTTTTTATCGATCAATATTGATTACAGTACCGTAGTATCTCTTTTTATCGATCGATCAATATTGATTACAGTATGTGACATGGATCTCTCGCACGGATGGCCGGGGCTTCTCAATCTCCTATCCCTCCATCATCATGCATGCCATCTCCACCGACTGCTCCTCGTTCCCGCACGAACACGTACTCGTCATCGTTGACGCTGGCCGATCTGGTATGTCGCGGATTACGGTACCTCGGGGGTTACGGTACCTCGGGGATTACTGTAGCACTTTAGTGTAGTCGGGATGCGGTACCTCGGGGATTACGGTAGTATATTAGTGTGCTTTCGTTATGGTATCTCAGGTATTATGGTAACACATTACTGTAGTCGGGTTACGGTACCTCGGAGATTACGGTAGCTCATTACTGTACTCATTTTATGCTCATGGAATACGGTAGCATATTACTGTACTCAGGGATTATGCTATATTGCTAAATTACGGTAACACATCATAGGCAACTCGCCTCGCGGTCGCCGTCCTATCCCACTGTATACGGAGGAAGAGGCAGCGACCGTGAATCGTGAGTTACCGTATCTCGATCGATCAGCCATACTTGTGACCCAACGAACTACTCGCCGTACTCTTTAGCGACTATGGTATCCGTATTGCAGAGGTGCAGCTCGCGCAGCAGGAACTGCGTGCTGGTGAAGGAGACGGAGAGGGCGAGGGCGAGGAGGAGGAGGCCAGCGAGGATGGCAATCTCATTCTCAGATTCGTGCCTGCTGATCTGTGTATGTATTGATTTATTGATTACTTTATCGAGTTTACTATTCAGGGTAGCCGCACTTTAAGGACCATTTTTAGTTTTTTTAAATAAATCACACAGAGAATTTACATGAATTTATTCATTTCCTCAATTGTTCGAAATTTCGGCGCGAAAAATCCTCTTGAAAAGTAAGAAGTTCAATTTCTGATGTTTTCTCAGCAGTCAATTCCTTAAAACGGAACATCTTGGAAGTGAAGTTTTCTCATGCGAGCGTGTGGTGTTAAAAAGCCGCGAAATGGAAAGAAAGTGGTGGGAGAAAGCGAGAAAAGTGGACAGTGTTCTGTGTTTTTCGTGTTATGAATTAAATATGATGAGATATTGTATGCTAAAAATACTGGAGTACGCAGAATTATAATTATTGTAACATTATTAAATTATTGCCGTTGACAGGTTCACGGCGGCTAATCTGCAAGATGCCGAACTGTCGGAGGAGGGTCGAGCCCATCTGGAGAGAATGATCAGAGGAGCGCAGAATGGACACGATGGTGATGAACATGGTGAGGATACTGTAGTGTGAAGGGTACGGTAGTCGATATCGATTGATTAATTGGTATTATTGTGTGCTGTATGCATTATCGATTGATTGTGCGAATACGGTAGTCATGATTGGTTGATTGGTGGAGCGCGATTTCTAGAATACCATCGATTTGATATCAAGCAGTTGAATACGCGTTTCGCTCTCTTCATTTGATAATAATGATTTGTTGACAAAATGTTTATACTGAGGTGAACTTGTCACGGTGCAGCACCAATAATAATATTAAGATTGAAACAATGGTTCTTTATGGCTCTCTGTGTAGGATTTGAGAGTTATAAATTATAAGAAATCTACCTCTTGCCGTATTCTTATTCCTTATTCCATCATATTCTACATAACAGGAAAATGGTCTTAACGATATTTCATTTCACATTCTAAGTTCAATTTTTAGATGCTAATGGCGAGCACGAAATGGAAGAGTGATCTACCCGATTGTCGATTTATCGATCGATGTTCACGTTTGACCTACCGTAATCTCGATGTTCGATTGATCGATGTTTTACCGTATCCCCTCGCCCTTTCACCGGTTGACCCCTGCATGTTCCCCTATCCGTTGATTGATTGATTTTATTATGTTTCACTTGATATATTGTTATTCTGTGCTAAATATATGCTATTTGATCTCAAATTGAGTGTATTTACTGTATCACAAATAATAATAATAATGAAAAAAATTATAAATTTTTCTTCTTGAAAGCGGCATAGATGGATAGTTTAAAGGCACACCCCAAGCTAACTTTGCTCTCCGCATTGGCAATTCTCTCTCGTAGACAAAGAAAGCGAGAGAGTGTGGCCAGAGCGGAGAGTTTCAAACTAGCTGGGGGTGTCGCTTTAATTCGCACAGATGATTTGCACATGACAATATTTAAAAATATGCGTCTAATAGGCTAATGCAAGTTTTGTATTTACTTATTTACAAACTAGCAGCATGCCTAAACGAACACAGGAATGGTAAAAACACTCCAAAATTTACGTGGGCGCACACGCAAGTCAGATGTAAAAATGTAACACCGCATACGACCCGGTGATATCTGGTCTCTACAGGTGTTGTTCCGTGTAACATCAACTCGAAAAACGATTCTCTCGAAATATAGGTTTAAATATTGAGTAATTATTCATAGCAAACGAATTTGTACCTCCGGTTTTAGCATCGTTAGGTATATAGTCCATCAACGATAGCAAACCGGCAAACTGAGAAAAATCCCCCTTACTCTTATGACGTCACGGTTGTCGGCAATTTGTTTGATACCGTTCATTGACACGGCCTAGGATCTCTCCCGCTTTCCTCCTAAACTTCACGACTGTGCCGTCATCCTTACCTTACCGTAAACCTACCGTAGTATCGCTTCTTTTTATCGATCAATATTGATTACAGTACCGTAGTATCTCTTTTTATCGATCGATCAATATTGATTACAGTATGTGACATGGATCTCTCGCACGGATGGCCGGGGCTTCTCAATCTCCTATCCCTCCATCATCATGCATGCCATCTCCACCGACTGCTCCTCCTTCCCGCACGAACACGTACTCGTCATCGTTGATGCTGGCCGATCTGGTATGTCGCTGTGTACGGTACCTCGGGGGTTACGGTACCTCGGGGATTACTGTAGCACATTACTGTAGTCGGGTTACGGTACCTCGGAGATTACGGTAGCTCATTACTGTACTCATTTTATGCTCATGGAATACGGTAGCATATTACTGTACTCAGGGATTATGCTATATTGCTAAATTACGGTAACACATCATAGGCAACTCGCCTCGCGGTCGCCGTCCTATCCCACTGTATACGGAGGAAGAGGCAGCGACCGTGAATCGTGAGTTACCGTATCTCGATCGATCAGCCATACTTGTGACCCTACGAACTACTCGCCGTACTCTTTAGCGACTATGGTATCCGTATTGCAGAGGTGCAGCTCGCGCAGCAGGAACTGCGTGCTGGTGAAGGAGACGGAGAGGGCGAGGGCGAGGAGGAGGAGGCCAGCCTGGATGGCAATCTCATTCTCAGATTCGTGCCTTCTGATCTGTGTATGTATTGATTTATTGATTACTTTATCGAGTTTACTATTCAGGGTAGCCGCACTTTAAGGACCATTTTTAGTTTTTTTTAAAATAAATCACACAGAGAATTTACATGAATTTATTCATTTCCTCAATTGTTCGAAATTTCGGCGCGAAAAATCCTCTTGAAAAGTAAGAAGTTCAATTTCTGATGTTTTCTCAGCAGTCAATTCCTTAAAACGGAACATCTTGGAAGTGAAGTTTTCTCATGCGAGCGTGTGGTGTTAAAAAGCCGCGAAATGGAAAGAAAGTGGTGGGAGAAAGCGAGAAAAGTGGACAGTGTTCTGTGTTTTTCGTGTTATGAATTAAATATGATGAGATATTGTATGCTAAAAATACTGGAGTACGCAGAATTATAATTATTGTAACATTATTAAATTATTGCCGTTGACAGGTTCACGGCGGCTAATCTGCAAGATGCCGAACTGTCGGAGGAGGGTCGAGCCCATCTGGAGAGAATGATCAGAGGAGCGCAGAATGGACACGATGGTGATGAACATGGTGAGGATACTGTAGTGTGAAGGGTACGGTAGTCGATATCGATTGATTAATTGGTATTATTTTGTGCTGTATGAATTATCGATTGATTGTGCGAATACGGTAGTCATGATTGGTTGATTGGTGGAGCGCGATTTCTAGAATACCATCGATTTGATATCAAGCAGTTGAATACGCGTTTCGCTCTCTTCATTTGATAATAATGATTTGTTGACAAAATGTTTATACTGAGGTGAACTTGTCACGGTGCAGCACCAATAATAATATTAAGATTGAACCAATGGTTCTTTATGGCTCTCTGTGTAGGATTTGAGAGTTATAAATTATAAAAAATCTACCCCATGCCGTATTCTTATTCCTTATTCCATCGTATTGTACATAACAGGAAAATGGTCTTAACGATAGTTCATTTCACATTCTAAGTTCAATTTTTAGATGCTAATGGCGAGCACGACATGGAAGAGTGATCTACCCGATTGTCGATTTATCGATCGATGTTGGCCTACCGTAATCTCGATGTTCGATTGATCGATGTTTTACCGTATCCCCTCGCCCTTTCACCGGTTGACCCCTGCATGTTCCCCTATCCGTTGATTGATTGATTTTATTATGTTTCACTTGATATATTGTTATTCTGTGCTAAATGTATGCTATTTGATCTCAAATTGGGTGTATTTACTTTATCACTATTGATGATAATGAAAATGTTTCGCAAAAAGAAATCAAGTGTTTATAAAATGAAATTTACATCGGCGATCTAAGTTCGTTAATTTAGAAGTTTTAAATTTGTATTTGAAAGGAAAATGGAAAATTTTTATAGAAATAATCTATGAAATATTATAAAAAACCAACATAAATCGAGTAAACTTTTGTTCGAAAGCTGCGAAACAAACGAAACAATAAATGGACGAGAGACTGTGTAAAAAGAGGAGAGTATTTTCTTTTCTTTTCACAACTTTTGAAGCGAGCACAATACGTGCGTGAATGGTATCAAGAGATCATGGGGTTAAACAGTCCGAGGGGGGAGGTAAGAAGGGTAGTTGCTGAATTGGAGATTGAAACGAAGAATGAGACTATTTCTCTTGTTTCTCTATGGCTCTGCATCTCTCTCGCTTTCTCGCTCTAACTCTCTCTACCTCTTAGCTTCTCAAATTTCTCTTTCTCTCTCTCTCTCTATTTATCAGCTTCCCTATCTATTTTACCCTCTGCCTCTCTCTTACTCCATCTAGTATTCTCTATCTCTCTGTTTCTAATCATGTCTATTCTCTACCTCTACCTCTATAAATCTCTCTGTCCCCCAACTCTATCTCTATATCTCTCATTCTTCACTTTTTTTTTCGTTTCTTTCCTGTGTCATGGCTTAATCCTATCCATTGCTACTCGATTTCTTGCTGAGATTTTCAGTTTCTTGTATAGCATCTTTCCACTTTCTTTGCTCTTTAAAGACGGACAAGAACGGCTAGAGAAACGGTCTCTTCATCTAGCAATGCTCTCTCGTGGTCAGAGAAAAGACGAGATAGTGTGCGAAACGAGGAGACCGAACGTTCCGCTTTGGGAAACTCGATTAGTTACTTTATCGAGTTTTTGTAGTTCGAAGTACAATTTGTATCGATCCCTATCTATCCTATAAGAATAGCGTCTTTTTTATAAAAAAATAAGTTTTGAATGATTTGTGTCTACGCAAGCCATCCCGATTGCTCCTTGAACTAGTCTCTCGTCCCTATGGCTTTCAAAGTTCAATCCTCCTGTCGAACAGTCTTTTGCTGTATTTTTTAATGGTATTCAAGAAAAATATTTCTCTAGTACTTTTTGCAATTTATGCACAATATGAACTGTTCTCAGCGAGATCAAAAATTTTGTTCATTTCAAAAGTCCGTCAAAATCTTTTGTTTATCTTTAGAATATCTATGAAAATACTGCAAAGGACGATGCAAGGCTGACTTGAGACCCTCCCCTTGTGAGTGACCTCTGATCTTTTGGTCTCTTCACATTCCTTCTCTTTGCACTGTTTCATATCCTTTTCATGTTCCCACTTAATTTTTTTTGAAAGTTTAAATTAATAAATTACATAATTTAAAAGGGATGAAACCTGGAGGAGGCGGAATATCGTTGTTGTTTATATTTTTGAATTCGGTCAAAGTTCTTCGATGCGCCAACGATTTTTCATCGGTCTTCAATCAAATCTCAAAAGGCAACAGACTTGAGCAAGTAAGTTAGCTTTTTAATCAAACAAACAGTTGTTTTTAATATATAAAAAAAATAAAAAAAGTTTAAATACATATATCAATCAAATAAACAAAGAAAATGACATGAATAAGGCAAACAAATGGCGCAAGAACAGTTGTGGATATCATCATGCACATTTTGATTCTGTGATTTGTAAGTCTAAAGTAAAAATTCGAACAGGTAAGTCATAAATCTTACAATTAGTCAGTTTATGCCAACTACGTTGAATTTCTTGTCCTTTTCTATTAGTTGATGTCACTCTTTTGTGCTGGCATGACCTTGAGGTGCTTGTTCGCTTTATATAGAATGCAATTGATAACAAAAACGAAAACATGAACTATACAAATATATTGCTATTGGACGCATTAAAATACATATCTTAGCGAACCCTTTCTCGTGTTCCAGTTTGTTTCAAGAATAAATACAAAACGAGCCGTTTCAATTTTGTTTTTGCAGCCTACATCTTTCAAGAAATGCGCAATTTAGGCTCTATCATTAAAAAATTGTTCTAAACTGTTTAATTTCTTCATTAATCTCGCTCAACAGTGGCACAATGTACCGACCTTGTGGGAAGCACCTCAAATGTGTTTCAAATTATCTCGGGGCGTGCCTTTCTGAGGGTGTTCCTCCACTTTAACGCAACAATGACCATGTATTTACATATATGTAAATGGATTTTATGAGACAGATTAGCTAACCTATTCAATAGTGACATCATACAATGACTAAAGGACACTGATTAGTCTGGGCGTGCTAGGCATTCAAGGGGGTATCTTGAATAATTTATTGCTAGTGATTCTGAAACAGAATAGCACGATCATAGAATATCTCTAGATAGAAATGCCCTCGCTAGGGCATCTTCGCACGATCAGACTTTGCTATTTCAAAATTTAAAGTCTACTTCAAAAAACGTCATTGGCTTGAAGTAGACTTACAAGTCTACTTCTTGAAGTAGACTTACAAGTCTACTTCAAGTGAAAATTATAAGTAAGCTTTGAAACACCAGAGAATCTGCCATTTAGTGACAACCATCCCCCCGTGGTTGAATATGCTGAAATATCGGTCTTTGAAGTGTATTGATTCATTCAGTGACATCATGATGAGCAAATTAGAGCCAGATAGAGCAAGAGGGAAGTGATGCGAGAAATGATTAGAAAACGAGATTTCTTTCGTGGATCACGTTCCACGATCATGCTGCGTGGGATTAAGGGCACACCGCAGCCTAATTTTACTCACCGCATAGGCAATACTCTCTCGTAGACAGCGAAAGCGGCGAGTGACAAAGATGTAGCTTATAGGGATGGTCGAATCAGTGCTAATCGTCCCTTTTATTTATTTATTTATTTATTTATCGTACACCGCAAGGGTAGGGCAAGGGCCCTTTATTCTATTCTATTGACTTTCTTCGAAATACCATTATAAGACAGAGTTTGACTCCTTATGATCCATTCGAAAGTTAGGAAAAGAATAGAAAATCTGTTTTACACGCACTCTCGCCTCTGTTTCGGCTCTAGACTGTGAGCCTCTGTGTGCAGTTTGTGCCATTAGAATTGCAAGGACACAGTGCATAGGAGGAAGTGAATGGGAGGGGAACTTGATAGATTGAACTTGTGATCTTAAAGGACAGAAACCTTTGTCAACGGTCTCTGCAACGGTCTACGCTCTCTCGTTGTTAAAGAACAGATAAATAGTGTATGCAATGAAGAGGTCATTGAGAGAGGTCACTCTCCCTTTAAAATGGGAGAAATCTTTGCAGAGCATTTCTTCATTTAAGACACCGGCTCGGTAAGATTCGAGGGTTGAGCCAGTGACCCCGGACATCGACCCCACCGATTTGGCTCAAATTTTTTTTGTGGATACCCCCATGGCCCCCCATCACAAAATGGGTATTCATTTGGGCTGGGTCCTTGAAACATAAATGTGGCGGGTTCTCGAAATTTATTTTTATTTCGCTTAACTCAAAATTGGTCACAAAATCGTGTGTATCTCTCTTCTACATGAGTTTCAGACAAAATGTCCAACGCGAAAGTTATTCTACTCAAAAAGATCTTCAATATGAGCACAAACATGAGGGGGTTTGAAAACAAAAATATTTTCGAGTCATGGTCAGGCCCATTTTTCTCAAAATAGGGGTCTATCGATTTTTCAATTTTTACCCTCATTCGACGCGGAATTTTTTGCTCTATAAGATAAGGCACAAATAATTGTGCGATTTTGCAATTTAAAATTTTAATTTATTTTAATGTGATTTGAGGAGGTAAAAAAATCAGTTTGCGATCGGATATCCGAACCGTCCTATAGCGAGTTTTTGTTGTCTAGGCATACTTGTAATTAATCGACACTAACATTGAACCTAGGGCGCTCCACTTTTTTTTTAGCGAAAATCGAGTTTTCAAATTTCGAAAACCCGTCACATTTATGTTTCAAGGACCCAGCCCAAATGAATACCCATTTTGTGATGGGGGGGGGGGGGCATGGGGGTATCCACAAAAAAAATTTGAGCCAAATCGGTGAGGTCGATGTCCGGCACTACCGGGAGTCTTACTGAGCCGGTGTCTTAACACATCTCTTCTTTATCATCTACCCAAGAGAAAGGCATTTATCATGCTTAGCATGCCAAACATGCCTGACGAAGCAAATTGATCCATTAAAAAATCTCTATTTCGATTTGGCATCATTTCTGCGTGGAAAACAAATCAATTCAAAAACGAAGCTGAAATAGAGATTAATTATATAACGGCCTAATGGGGAAATACAGAAAACAATGAGAAAAGGATGAATCTTCGAATAATAATAAAAATGTATCGAGTGATAGGCGTAAAGAGGCAAAACGGTACAAATAATATAAATATTGTATCTATGGTTTTATAAGATGCACTATATTTTTTGTTATTTACAAATCTGACGACATCTATCACAACAATTTATTGTTATTTTCAATTTATTATAATATTTTTTATAAATTTTATCGTTATCATTCATTCAGTGTCCATGCGTGCGTCCTCCAGAGGGCGGAGCCTGCATCTCCTATGACTCTCGATATCAAGCCTCGCACATAGAGGAAGCGATGATATCGTTCGTCGATCTGTCTCTGCCCAATCGAGAGAGGCATATTGTAAGTGAGGTTCGGCGATGATTTATAGTATAACCCGGTCGAGTTTTTTTATGAATATTGATATATTCTCAAAATCTAAATCAGAAAATCAAGTACTTTTTTTACTACTTTTTTACTTGTTTATCGAGTTTATATAACGGTTGAATTTTTTGACTCGAAAAAGACTCGAAAGTGTTCATAAGCAGCGGAAATAAATGATGCGCGTTAATGCGTGCCGGCGCGCTCCGCAGAAGGACGCATGTTAAAATAAAACTCGACCGGGCTATACTGTAGGATTTGCTAAAATTATTAGAATTCAGTTAAAATTTTGTAGCATTTGTAAGATTGTAGGGTTTGCTAAAATTGAAAATTCATGGTTTAGCCTAGTTTTGGTAAATAATAATAATTGTTTTAAAATATAATCGAATAAATACAAATGGATATTGAACATAGAGATTTTGTAAAATAAAATTGAGAAGTTTAACTGCAGGATTCGGAATCTCTCACGTGTCATACCGCAGAGTGTCAGGCGTGCTTCTCTATGTTGTTTTATCGACTACAAGAGGTTTACATATTATTTATTTATAAATTTATTTTTATTTGTCTCCCCCCCCTGCTATGTTCATTTTCACTGTATGAACATTTTTTAAAATAATTTCATTGAAATATAGTAGATGCATTATTTAAGTCACACCGTGTGCTAATTCATAACTCTTGCAACGCTCTCTCGTAGACAAATAAATCTACAGACGATTACCAGAATGGATACTACAAATTAGCTCGGGTGTTTCTTGTTATAAAAAAACAAATACGCTGTTCCAGATAGGTTTCATCTCGCCCTCCTATCGTCCCTCCCTTCCCATCACCGATCGTTCTCGTCTGAATCCCTCATTGTGTCCTCGTCTTCGATTCCCGGCATCATCATCGTTCTCAGCGCCTGCTGCGGCTGCCGTACCCAAGGTACCGAATTTAATTATTGATTAGTTAAATATTGATTTTTCGTCGGTCCAGAGTTAGGTCTACGATAGAGAAATACTTTCAAATTCATTTATCATATCAGACAGACTTAGGTCAGATGAGTAATGGCGCGATTAGCGTCATCCATTGGTATAGACCACCAGAACGATCATATAACTCTTCTCACTTCATCTCGCCAACTAGAATAGAGAAATACTATTCTTGTGATATCTGAAAAAAACATTCACAAGGAGACTCTCTCAACTTAATTTGGCGATGAGATATGTGTTATAGTTCATGTGAAAGCCCTTTTTCTGTCAGTTGTCAGTTGAATAATTTTAATTAAAGATCCTAAAATAGAATCCCTGAGCTTATTTGGAACTATCCGCTCTCGCAATGCTCTCTCGCTCTCTTCGTACACGAGAGAGCGTTTCCAGAGCGGAGTGAATAAATTTTAGAGTAATGTTATCGGCCATTTCAGATCCCTTCCAAAGCCATCGCTGAATTGATTGAGAAAGGACATCGATTTGCTCGAGCTGCGAAAGAAGCGCAGAGAGACAGTGTAAATTTCATTTATTTATAAAATTTCGTATCAATATTTTTGTATTGGAGTTAAATTGTATTTAAGTCCTGATTTCGAAAATAAAATGAAAGATTTTTGTATTTTCAGAAAGAAATTGAAAAGTCGAAATCAGAAAAATCGTCATCATCATCATCTTCTTCTTCATCAACTGCAAATGTTTGTACTTTTTAGAATTGATGCTACACTCATAAAAATCTCTTAAAAATAGAAAATAATTCTCTAAAATTATCCAAATAAAGGAATAATTCCGTCATGGGAAAAAAATCGTTTTCACCGGGAACAAAATCCAGGGAATCCTAATAGTTCCGAAAAAAAAACCATATTTATTACTACATATTTATTATTTTAGAACAATCAGCAGGAAAATCATCACAGTCATCCAGTGAGTTTCGTAATTACTGATTTTTTTTTTTGGAAATTCGGAATGATTGATTTATTCAGCCTCACTCTGCCAATAATAATGGCCATCACACACAACATCAACAACAGCACTCTCAGCAGGTGCTTGATTAAATAAAGATCAAAGATCAACGGTTAAAGATTAAATATTAAAGATTAAAGATCAAAGATCAAAGATTCATAAAGATTAAAGATCAAAGATTAAAGATCACATTTTCAGCAGCCCGGGCACAACGCAGGACAGCAGCATCAGCCACCACAGCAGGTTAGATTAAACCAAAGTTCAAAGATCAAAGATTCAAGACCAATTTTAGCAGTTCCACAACAACAACAACAACGTACAGCAGCATCAATTGCAGCCGGTTCATCATTTCAAATTGCGAAAGTTCAAAGATCAAAGATCAAAGATCAAATTTCAGCAGTTCCAACAGCAAAACCAGCAGCAGTTTCCGCAAAATCAGCAACAGTTTCCACTGAACAATCAATTCAACAATGACCCAAGGCAGAACTGGCAAAACTTTGACAGGCTGATTCAGACTGCAAGGGTATTTAATTTTTTTCGAAGTCCATTTTTCCCGGAATTTGAAAATTAAGATCTTTGAAGTTTTGGAAAAATTGATTAACTAATTTTAAATTTTTCGGTACTTGATGATTTCAGCAAGTGAATTCGCTCGCCAACTCGATCTCCACTGCTGCAGACAGCTTGTCTCCGCCCGGAACACCACCAGTTCGTTTCAAATTTTATTTTTTAATTTAATATTTTAAATTTGTTTTTTTTTAAAATTATATCGATTGCGAAAGTTTCATTGTCACAAGATCGACAAAAGACCAAAGATTAAAGATCAAAGATCACTTTTCAGACCGGTGGAGGAAACGGAGGAGGGCCTGGAGGTGGTGGGCATGGCGGAGGGTGGGGTGGGAATGGGAATGGGGGATGGGGAGGTAATGGGGGATGGGGTGGGAATGGGGGATGGGGTGGGAATGGGGGATGGGGTGGGAGCGGGGGAGGGAACGGCAACGGGTGGGGCGGCGGAGTTGGAGGAGGCAATGGTCACGGCGCAGGTGGACCGATACCGAAACCACCCTGGGGTATGTTTCATTTTTATTGAATGATGTAGTGAGCGAAAAACAGGCAAGAGACAAGAGATTAAAGATCAAAGAATGACGTTTAATTGGAATAATACATTAACCACACAAACACACGGCGTTTATACAAACAATTTAGTCGAAATATGCGCAAGAAAAGAAACTCTCCGCTCTGACAATACTCTCTCGTTTTCGTAAGAGTGTGACAGCAATGCCAGAGCGGAGAAAGCGTGGCCAGAGATGATAGTAAAATTAGCTCGGTTTGCCTGAAAAGTTAAATTTTCATTTCGCATTTCATTTCCATTTCATTTCTCATTTCCAGGTCGTAAGAAACGTTCAACAGACACCTCCTCGGTAGTTTCTCCTCCCGTCTCACCTCTCATTGGAAGCTCCCAACGACCTGATGTGGGCTATATTTTCGGTCATTTTAGGAATAAAAAAAAGATAACATCTGTGGTGAAATAAGATTGAAACAAAACTTTCAATCTCTATATGAATTTCCATGTTTTTAAATTAAATTTTTTTCACGATTCGTAATCAACGCATCAAAATATACAAATATATTACTCTGAATGATTTTCCTAACCCCATAAACCTATGGGTCCTTCAGCCAGTGATGACATCATTCTCCTCCGACGTCTCTGAACTCGTTGATGGGGATGTTGGTTCATCTACTGATCCCTGGTCATCTACTGGTAGTTCATCTACTAGTAGTTTATCTACTGGTAGTACATCTACTGGTAGTTCATCTACTGGTAGTGCATCTACTAGTAGTTCATACACTGATCCCTGGTCATCTCCTGACTCGTCCCTGAGAAGGAAACGAGCCGATGACAGCGAAGTCCTCGGAGAACGGTAATTTTTGTATTTTAAATTTAAATTTAAATTTAAATTTATAATTTGCAGATTTACGATAGCTTGCTTCAGTCGGGGAGAGTCGGAAAACGGTGGTGCGGATAAGGTAAATATAATTAAAAATCATTTTAAAATTCATCATTTAAATTCACACCCGAGCTACATAATTTGAACATCTCCGCTCTGTCCAAGCTCTCTCGCTTTCTAGAGCGTTACGAGAGAGTATTGCCAGATTGCCTTTAAATCGTTTTATGTATCTAGTTCAAAAGATTAGAATTGCTGTTCATTCGTGCCAACTTCGGCATTGCTTTGATAACATTGTCTAAGAATAACAAATGATGGTGAAACGTATTTTTCTCCGTTTATGCAATTCCTTTGCCGCGCACTGTTCTTTTATTTTCTCGACTTTTGAACACCACATAAATGGCCTGCACATCAATTTACCACTTATATTAAACCAGCACCGACATCGTTAACTTAGCGAATGCCATCTCATTTGATGTTATGCACATGTAATATGATGGAATTAAGAATAAGAATAACAACAATATTTGAAGAATCCGAAATCGAGTATAAGCGACGGATCCTCTTCCCTCTGTTATTAATGTGATTATGAATATATATATTTGATAGAATAAATAAATAAATAAATAAATAAATAAGGATAATACATAATAATTCAGATGCTCTCACTGTGCGGTGGTTGTTGGAGTTGGCGACGTCTTCCAGAGGGCTACTTCCCGCCACTGCTCAATGAGCTATCGTGCAAACCCGATGACCACTGCTTATCAGGTTTTAAAAATATCACTAATTAAATAATTATTGAAAAAATAAATTAATAATTTCAATAAATATTTACATAATTATTATTTATTTTGATTCCAATCAACCCGTTAACAGCTCAAAGCGACACCCCAAGCTAGTTTGAAATTCTCTGGCCACACTCTCGCGCTTTCTTTGTATACGAGAGAGTATGGCCAAGCGGAGTAAAATTAGCTTGAGGGCACTGTTTTTAAAATAGTTTGGGCTAATCTTTAAATAGTTTGTCCTTGACCATTCGACAAACACCTCTCATTATTCCAAGTGTTCGGTTGTTTGATCTTAGGCGAGGGACGATCTTTAAAAAGCAAAGCTGATCATTTTGATCTTTTGATCGTGTCACCTTTGGCTCACTGAGACGAGAGTATCATTGCAAGTTCCTTATACAATCCGGTTTCGCTTTATTGTTTCGATCGAGAGAGACTCGTTAAAGTGAGAACCAAAATTATCAATTAATTTAATACGCAAAGACAATGTACAGGAATGAAATGCATGCACGTGTTACAATAACTATAACAATATAAACTATAAGTTGTAACGTGCTTCATGGTGTTTCGGCCGCTACGTCTAGACACCATAAAGCTTTGCCTGGTGTCGCGGCAATCAATCGTTCATTATCAGGTTCGCACATTAGTGTGCTGGAATATGGATTTTAAAGATGGATACCAGCGAATTTATTTTCTTCAATTTAATGACCTTTATCAACATCAGAACCATTGTGGAGGGAATGGTTGCCACCAAACGGCAAATTAGTCTGGGCGTGCTGAGGACCAGCGAATGCCTACATAAATGCCTCACATCTTTGTTCTGTGAATGCCAAGTGATTCAATTTAAAAAAAAAAGCATAGCGCAGTGGTAAACGTTGGGGCTCGCAATCTTTGTTGAATTTCTTCAATTTTCAAAAAGTACGCCTTTCCCTACGCGGAGCACATTGATGTTCCTAGAAATATTATTATTATTATTATTATTATTATTATTATTATTATTATTATTATTATTATTATTATTATTATTATTATTATTATTATTATTATTATTATTATTATTATTATTATTATTATTATTATTATTATTATTATTATTATTATTATTATTATTATTATTAATATTATTAATATTATTATTATTAATATTATTATTATTATTATTATTATTATTATTATTATTATTATTATTATTATTATTATTATTATTATCAATAAGATGATTCAGCATGAAATACATAGTGTACGGTCGGTAGACTAACTCCATTGATAAAAATGATACATACATCATTTACTCAATTGAGAGTTGAAAAATCAAATGTCCACTAAAGTGAAAACAAGGAAACTAACATACAAAAAATATTACATGGTAAAACATTGAGATATTGGCTAGCCCATTCATAACAATATTAACATTTTTGACATTCAAAATCTAATTTTAAAAGAATTCCGAAACATATTCGAAACTCTTATCTCTACCTATCCTCACTATCGTTTTTCTTTGTGTGATGGAGGACGTGATGAGAACTTAAATTTGCCTATGCTTTATGAAAATTTTTGTTTAAATTATAATAATATTCTTAAGGATGGGGTCGTTGCGTGGATAAAACACGATCGGTGAACATTCTCCGCAAGCTGAGAGGCCAGTGGACGGCTGCATCACTGTCCACGGGGACGTCGTGCGATTGTAAAGTGAGTTTGATCTTTGATCTTTGATCTTTGTTCCAACTTGACCATTGCCACAAGCTCTTGATCTAGAGACACTTATGTCTGTTCAAAAGTTTCCGAAAAGAAACGAAAAGTAACAAAACTCTCCTCGTTTAGTACGCTCTCTCGTTTACTTTTCTTTTCTTTTGCAACTTTTTTGAGCGGCGCATTACCTATAAAAATTATGGTGGACAAACTTTGGGCTTTGATCTGTTTCAACTTCTTCTCTAGTTTCTCTCGCTTTTCGAAATAACTCGATTCTAACCCCCGGAAATAACCCCTGTAGCCTCTCTTAATCAAGATCCGCGCTTAAATTCCAATCATTTCATTGCAATTATCGCCATTGCGTCATGATTACTTAATCGAATCAAACTTTCGATGGTGGGAGACAAGTCAAAGTGTATGATAACTAATCATTTGTCGAATTCGCTCTTGTTCTCCCATTGTTTTCGCGCTCCTTGGAAGATCATGGATTACTCTATATTGCATGCAGATACAGACAGAATGTTCCAGCAAGGCATAGAGAGTATCGTACCAAAGATACAACTTTGACACTCTCAGATCTGGCTACGCGTTCTCGTAGACAAAAAAGCGAGAGTTTCAAAAAATATCTCGGAGAGTGCCTTTAATGGGAAATGCGTGTTGCATTTGCCTTACATGCATCCACCGTAACGACGGAGACGTCCATGTAAACTCTGCATAATGCAAATTTCGAACGGGATTTAGGCATAAATATGATATAAATGTTATAAATATTACATGTAATGTTTACGGGGATGTCCTCATTGTTACGGCAGAGGCGCGTAAGGCAAATGTAACGCCGCATGAACAATAGGATGAGCGAAGAGCGGGAATTATCACGTACACCTTGGCATGGAGAGATATTTTATCTACGTGCACTAAAAGAGACAGACAATAGTGAAAAAGATTGCGTCATTGAACGATCACACAGAGAAAAGAGTGTATCCCACAGCATACAATACCTGTGAAGTGTTAGATTGAACACTTCACAGGTCTTGTAGTCTCTTATTGTTAGACGGTACAGAGGAAAATGTGAGAATGCACTACTACAAAATTGAAACGCTTGAAATTGTGATCCAAGTACTTCTGAGTGCATCTGTGAACCTTTTCCCATTGATTGTTGTCGAAGTTGCAAAGATACTTATATTTCATTTTAAATATAGCCAAATCATCAAATAATAATAATAATAACAATTTCAGGTCGTCGCCGGATCGGAGATTCACGCACTCATCATCGGATAGTCTCTCAAATGCTCAAGTGACGAAAAGAAGGAAAGACTCTCATCGTTTCACACACTCTCTCGCCTCGTTTCTTTTCTTTTCTGTTCTTTTCGTTACTTATACCTTTATTGTACATTATCGATCTCATGCCGGTTATAATAACCTTTATTCCCATATAAATAATATAAAACATTATTGCAATTACGAGAGCGATTAAGCGATTCTAAGGGGTGATTATCGATTGGTTGAAGGATTATTGATTGATTCTGATGATATTGATTCGTTTGTGTGTCATCTTTGCGTCGTCGAATGCCCGAGAGTAGTATAGCGAGGGTATAGAAAGGGAGGAAGAGGAGGGACGAGAGAAACTAGTGTGCGACAAAGCCGATAAAGAGAGAATGTATGATAATGATGACGGAGAGACTCCCCGATAAGCGGGGGTCGTCGTTGCAGGAAGAGAATTGATCTTTGGTCTTTGATCTATGGTCTTTGATCTTTGATCTTTGATCTTCTCCTTTCTATGCCATCTGGGCGAAACGGACGATTGGACGCTCGATGCGAGCCACCTGATTATTGATTGATTATCGATTAGAAAAGAGTCTATTGATTGATTTTTTTAAATAAAAATTATTGATTGATTATTGACCATAACAAGCATGCTATTGACTAGCGTAACAGATTCTGTTGATTATTGATCATATTGTAATTGATGATTATTGATTTTCCAAACATATTATTGATTGATTCGTACCTTCTTCTCCTCGATCATGTCATCGTAAGCCGGAGGAGGTGAGGACTGACGAATGGCTGACTTGTAGGGTGGAAGAGGAAGGACTACGGTATCCTTCAATTCGACCTGAGAAATCGATCGATAAAGTCAGTATTGAAATCAATCGATAAAGTCAGTTTTGAAATCAATCGATAAAGTCAGTTTTGAAATCAATCGATAAAGTCAGTTTTGAAATCAATCGATAAAGTCAGTTCGTGATAGGATCTACCGTACCTTCTCTTCACAAGCACGAAGAGGAAGGGGCGCGGGCGCTGCCTTCGCCGGTTTCTCGCACGCAAAGTGGACGTCTGAAAGTGAAGTTCTGTAAGGACAATCTCTTGGTTTTAGGAGAACCCCAATTGAGAAGAAGAAATGAACGCAAAGATGGAATAGTAGAGGACAAGGATCAGACTGAAGTGGTCAATGAGTGTGTGGGATAAGATGTTTAATTGATTTAGGTCAAATGAATCAATTTGCCAAACGTCACCACTCGCGCTTGTGACGTCATACAAACGGTTTTTGAATTACTCATCAAGAAATATCGATCGTTATGTTTCAGAATATGACGCCAGAGTGGAGAGCAAGATTAGCTCGGAGTGTTAAAATTAACTCGGGGAGTTATAATCAGAAACGTACTCTTCCTGGCCACTGGCAGATGTCTCTTCATCTGCTGCTTGTGTCTCTTGACGATGAGCTCGTGTAGAGCTACGAAGGGCACGGCGAGCGTGAGAGTAACGCCTAGAAGATCAAAGATCAAAGATCAAAGTTCAAAGTTCAAAGATCGCTCTGCCCTCTACCACCTATTTCTCCTGGTCCTCTATCACTTAACTATTCATGGTCATTCCCAATCAATGGTTATGATAATGGAGCTTTGAAAAATCAATAATATCTTACCGGCAACAATTGCTGATCCTGCAACGACTGCCATCTCTGATTACTGTAGGAGGTTATTGATTGATGGGAAGATTGGTAAGAGCAGTTAGCCGTTGGGCATCGACGAACACACACAGGAGGCACTAGCCTGAAACAGGGAATATTGATTTTTCGAGTCTATCAATCAATAAATTGTTGAATCAACCCGGTTCTCGAACGAAACCGAAGCGCTTACCGTAATCGTCTTCCAGCGTGACAAAAGCAAGGCAGCCGAGGGGGCGAGTACGAGCCAAGTCTGATGCGCTCGAGGCTACGGTACTGCGGGGAGTACGGTAGCTGAAGTTAAGTATTGATTGGTTTCCGACGAGTGGAAACAGAGGAGAGCGAAGAGGATGCGTGAGAAGTGTGGGACGAGGGCACTTATATGGAAGGGGAATAGAGAGGCGAGAGGATTAGGGAAATGGGGAGTGATAGATGAAAGAGGGAAGATAGGGAGAGGTCGAGATAGATGATCAAATGGTGATAGATCATAAAGAAGAGTATAGATAGCGGCAGAGGAAGAGGTAGAGGTAGATGCAGAGGTAGAGGCAGAGATAGGGAGAGGTAGAGATAGAGATAGAGAGCGGTAGAGGTAGAGGGAAAGGTAGAGGAAGAGGAAGAGGTAGAGGCAGAGGTAGAGGTAGAGAGGTAGAAATGTATAGGTAGAGAGGTAGAGGTGGAAAAAGAGGAAGAGATAGGGAGAGGTAGAGGTAGAACAAGAGGTAGACAGGCAGAGAGATAGAGCGTTAATAGATGCGGCGATGTGCGTGCGTCTACGTAGTCATTTGATCGACTAGTCTATGACAACTCCATAATACCGTAATCATAATACCGTAATCATAATACCGTAATCATAATACCGTACTCACACGAGGAAGTGTATGTGATAAACATTCCGGTACAAGTGCCACCTAATGTTCCTTTAGATGTCGACAAAACAATCTTCAAAAGGACAGACAGACACTACACTTGGGCACATCAAAGTTCTGACAGATACAGATATATAGTTACGACAAGAAAATTGTATCAATTTGAGATATCTTAGTGGTCGGCTAAATCTGGTAACACGAGCTCTTCCTTATATAGGGTCAAGCGCGGGGGCGGGACTTAGACTGATCAGGGAATGAGCGAGCAATGGGAAAGTGTGCGCATATCTCTATTCGTCTTATGTGTGGTGATCAAAAGATGAGACAAATGGGCACAAAGAGTAGACTTTTCCGGTCATTTTTGGACACAAAACCTCATGGCAACAACAGTAGACAATTTGGGCAAATGGATGTGAAAAACAAAATATATATAATAACCTTAACATAGTTGTGTGCACTAGAAATGTTTAAAAATGATTAAGAAAATCAAAATCATTTTGTTCAAGGAACACAAAGTCCTGCGGGGTTCACTGCTAAGACAGTGATAATTTCCAACTCTGTAATCTCTTCTTCGAACCTACTTCCCCGCGTGATCTAGTCACTACTCTTATAGGTTAATCAGTGTTATACATTATATCAAAACAAATTCTCTTCCTTTAATGAGAACGTCTATCTTACGAGTTAGAGATCGAAGATCTATGAACTTCACATTTAAAATTAATAGATTTACGACATTTACTGAGTTTAACTCTCACTTTATCGCGAAGCACATTCCATTCTGATTATCGATTGATCATTTGCCATATCAGTCGATATACTTGACAGACAAAGCTGTCATTGACCTTTGAATGCCCTTTGAACAAAGACGAGTAAATCGTCATTATCAACGTTCGATCTTTTGATATATATGTAGCGTTTTGTGATCATCACTGGCGTAGCAGTGATCACTCGCAGGACTTCGTGTGCCTCGATTAACGGGTTATACCTTTACCTTTTACCTTTTTGTGATCCAATATGATCTTGTTTTTTCTGATTCTCTCAGATAGCATGATCTCTCATATTCCTCTGACTCGTCCTGTCTATGTTGTTCTGGATGGAAATCGCTGGTCCTCATTGTCAATAAATGCAACTTACAAGACAAGATCGGACTTTTTGAAGAACCCTAATGACCCAGCTGGCATAACGCCCTAATCGCCCGATAAAGATGTTGTGAAATGTATTATACATATCCTTCGTTCTTTCAAAGTCAAGTCGAATGCTCGTTCTTTGGACTAACCATAAGCACAATGAAACTGTATGATCATTAGAAGTTAATCACTGTGTAAGCAGTCACGTTGTTCTGTATGTGTAACCAAAGTGTAACCGCTAGATCAGCAATTGCTGTTAACAATCTGTTCGATACTGTTATAGAGATCACTTGTCGATAGTTGAAAAGGTAAACGTAAAGATGCATCCACACGAAGTCCTGCGGGAGATCACTGCTAGGCCAGTGGCAATTTTAGTAGCTATAACATAACATAACATAATATATTTATCAGGGGTCGCGCTGATCAGACCTTAGGGTGTCCATTCGTCATCAGTTAGGCTCCACCAGCGTTGTCCCATTCTCTTCGTAATCTCATTCCTAGATAGAGAACAGAGAAATAGCATGGGATATCGAGAGAGTGGCGATGAAGATCACGCTAACTACCAATTTATTGGAAACAGTTCCGCGTCGATTCGAGCAAATATACCATCTTTAAGAGATTAACGACGTCAATGCGAAAATCGGTTCCAATTTGTAACTTGATGTAGTGATCTTTAGCAGTATCCCATGTGACCCATCAATATCAGCCCACACTCGACCGATTTTTCATCTCTGATCACTGATCTTCTACATATTTGGGAGCAAAACAAGGCTGGATAGCGTCGGTTCGATCCGTACTGTAATGTGTTTATACCGCACACTGTATCATGTACTGTAATGCCGTATGTTCGTCGCAACTTCTTGTTTTAATATGTAATCTTATTGTTTCTGAAAACATGAATCTTTTTTCTTTTTTACAAGTATGCGTTAAATTTTGCTATTACTACTGTACTGTATACTTTATGTACATATGTATATTCTATTTAAGCTTTCTCCCGAAAGTAGACATTGTTTTTGCGTACATTACTGTTACAAAATGTCCCTGGGGTCGGAAAATTTGCATATTTGTCATTTTTCGTCCAGAAGCAACAACAATATGGTAAGCCGTTGTGCGTCATAGGGAATTTGGATTATGTAATATCGAACTGAATTTTGCCCAGCAGTCACCTCACACATTACGATACAATGCACTTTGGCAAATATAATAATTAAGATAATTTAATATTTTATAATTAAGAATTATATTTAATTTTAACGGTGCTATAACGTGCATGCAATTCAAAGTTTTGTACCTTTCACATTCATTCATCTATTCATCAGACTTGCTTTGGTATGATGAGAGTCGAAACATCTCTATCTTCTTCTCATTCGTCAGTTCTATCCTTTCAACCTCTTCATGTCACACACTGTTTCTTCGTGATTTATCAGCGAGGCAGCGTTATGTGATCTTCGAAAGTTAAGCAAATGAAAGAAAAGCATCGAGAGAGTGTGTAAAACTGGGAGAGTGTTGTTTTCTTTTCTTTTCTTTGAACGTCTGAACAAAGTATAAGAAAAAGACGAGCTCAAAGAATCAAATTCGAACTGGCATAATCTGCTGCTGATGTGTATATGTATGTAGTACATGTGACGCATGACAATAGGCCAAACGAACAGGGTAGAAGGTACTTTGACTGTGGTCGATGTAATAGATGAGTACGATGATGACACAATCACGCACAGAAAACCGAGAAATATATTCATGGGAACAGACAGACATACGTATAAACAAGTTAAATCAGCCATAAAGATAGTTTGTAATAAAATAGAATTATGCAGACTTCGTGAGAGGCTTTTCCCCATCTCTATTTTGCCTTTCCAAAGACGTTGGTCGAGTTTATAATTCAAAAAAAACAAAACTGAATGAAACTTGATACTGCTGTATTATTGAATAAGACTTTTGATCATAAATCTCACTACTTTCACAATAAAGTTACCCATACTGGTCACGATTTCAAGAATCGAGGCTCACGTTTTCATTCTTGACAGAATACGATAACTTCCAGCTAACCTCAGTGAAAATTGACATGACCTCTCTATCTTACCGTTTCTTTCGCTATATTCATGGTATTGGTCAAAATTTTATTTTATTGGTTTCTATGTACAGTGAACGCATAACATATTTTCATTTAGCACTTTACTACCATCAGCCATGATAGCTCAGTTGGGAGAGCGTATGACTGAAGATCATAAGGTCGCCGGTTCGATCCCGGCTCGTGGCATTTTCTTTTGCTCTTTTTAAAATTTTTCTAATTAACAATTTTATCATTTTTAATCATAGAGACGTTACATCCATTATTCATTAGGTCAATGATACGCAGAGTAAAATCCATACCGCCGTATTCTTACGGAATTATTCCCTTATAAGCTGAAGCTTAAAGTCCCTCGAATATTTTCATGAACAAACTGTGAAGAAAGAGGTTTCATCAAATATCGAAATAAAACTTTGAATGTTATTCTGTAATGATTTTTCCGCTAATTTTTAAATAATATTTTCACAATTTTTTTCATTTCGTTGACTTTTCGCAATTTTTTCAAGACACAAAAACGGGTTGGTCTTGTCGCTAGCGACAATGCAACCGTCCACGTATGATCCCGATCACAGTACCTGATCATACAGTTCCCGCACGTCAATTGTATGATAGTGTGACTATAGTTGATGGTACCCTCCCCTATCCATCGTGATTAGAAACATCGAGAGATCTATTTCCTTGTGTTACACGGGCGATCTTCGATAGTGAAACGGGGGAATTGTTGACGAGAAGTTGGGAGTTGGATAGTCGTCCAAAAATGTGAATGATTTGTTAAAAATACGGATGATCTGTTAAAAACATGGAATGTTAAAAACAAAACCTGATGTATTGTCTAATCTTGATTTTTTGTTAGAGCGTGTATCTTTTTTTGAAGCCAGAACGACATCAACCTAGAAACTCTCGCAAAATTGCTGCTCTATCGTTCGTCCGGCTTTCAAAGAATGCTGTTTTACATAATAATAATAATAAATTTATCTGACCTCGGAGGGTATTTTTAAGATTTATAATTAAATGTTTAAACATATGATAAATTCAGGAGGTAAGAAAGAAGGCTGCGGTTACTTGATCGTAGCATACAATACTTACGAGTTACGAATAAAAGACTTAAATACATTGGCACTATTGTCACAAACAACACTATTGTCGCTGAAACCCATACTTGTATGTGCTTCAGCATTTTGAGTTATTGTGGTGTGGGAATTATGTATTGACAAAAAAATTCACGTGATGGATGCGCATTCCATGATAGATCAAGTGATAATCAAGTATTATGCAAATGAGTCCCCCCCCCCCTAACCCCATTTGATAGACGGTGATTATCGATTGGATTATAGCCCTATTTCGAATTTTTTTCTTAATATCGATTAATTTGGCGTAGATCAACATCATACATTTCAGCTCAATTCACACTTTAAACTAACTAACTCGTAACTGATGTAAACTCACATTATTTCACTAAAATTTATTAATTTTTCACTTTTTTCTATTAGTCGCCGAAATTTACAAAAGAAGTGAAACGTTTTTCGTAAGCCATACCCACAATGTGGGTGCATCGAAATTGTATGATCAGCATCAAATTTGGAACAGTTTATGCTGCACGTGGTGGGTACATGTAACTCACAAATTGAGTGATAAACCACGTTACTTATTCGGATACAGTATGATTAGTAGTACGATGGGTCACGCAACAGGCCACAATCATGATTCATTAAGGAGTATCTAAACAATATAAATTAATGGAAAAATATTTTTGCTGTAAAAATAAGTGCATATGTATCATGGCGAAAATCGAATCGGTACATAGAACTCGATGAAACACGGGGATCAAAATATTGTTATGTACTCTGACTGTTACTTTGTGTGTGTGGGTATAATACTCTTGGCGATTTCTCTAGTATGGCAATCTAATACTACGAGCGAACATGAGAGTAATATGTGATTCGGTCATTTGGGAATATTATTACAATAACAAAAAAACATAGACCGATATTATACTATGGTCTTCAGTGGATTTGTACAGGATAGATTACGGCAGATTATCGATCGATCAGGAAGAGATTATTGATTGATTAGGAAGATGAGGGAGACGATGTCGCGGCAGAGGGAATTCTGGAGAAGCGACGACGACTAGTCGGGTCTTGGACAGGGTCGTTGATCCAGAGCTCCTGATTTATATTATTGATTTACTTAATTATATTATTGATTTTTAAAATTATCTTATTGATGGTACATTATTGATTTATTTAATTACCATTTTTAAATATATTTTGTTTTTGAATGTAGAGTGCTATATTGGAAAATGCATGTTTCTGGTGGACGATCAAAGATCAAAGATTGGCTGTCATTGGGAAAAGCGAGGTACCGAATTCCGGTCTCGACTCCACTTGAGCACTGCCTCCTCTTCGCCGTAGTCGCCAGCGCAAGTAACGACGATTTTCTCGCCTGGAAAGATCAAAGAGCAAAGATCAAAGATCAAAGATCAAAGATCAAAGAGAGTACCATTGATTTCGCCGGCAACAATCTTCGACACGGCTCGATCGGATATCTTCACCTTCATCAGTAGAGTGAGACCGACGGAGCAAATACTGAACAAACGGTTTATTCTTTATTCAAAAAGTTATTATTTTAAATAAAATGAAAATGCTACATATTTTTGGTTTTTTTTAAAACTTATTTAAAAATGGTTTGTGGGATTCTATTTTTATCAGAGAACAAAAATAGACAGAGTAACCAACACAGTCTCCGATTCGCTCTTTCGTCGTTCCTTCTCCTCGTCTTCCTTCACCGCGACGATCTACAAATTTTATTGATTAAATTTTTATCGATTTTCGATTTAAAAAAAATCAATATATCACCATAGTGTCGTCCTCATCAAGATCTCGCCTTCTCAGTCGCGGTCTCGAGTTGCTTCGACTCCGTCTCAGGCGAGCTGAACTCCAATCAATAATTCAAAAATTACGGTAGCGAAAGGTTGAACTAATCAATCAATAGAAGGACACACCATGTGGTTATGTAGTAATTCAAAAAGTAAGGCAATCAATAGATTTCTGACGGGGTACGGCATGAATTGCCCATATGCTTAATACTACAGTAATCAATAAAGCTACCGTACTTGAACAGACGGCACAGAGTTTGTCGTTATTATTGGAGGCTTCTCCGATGCTGCTGCATCCGTCCAGACATTCGGCCCCGAGGCGATCACCTGATATCGATTGATTTAAGATTTTATTGATTACTTTCTTTCGAACGTATTTTAGGACGATTAACCAATGAATTCAATAATCAATAATAATTAAATTATCGCTTGATAATAATCGATTATCGATTAATGGCTTACGTGGCACTCGCAGGCTCTCCTCGGAATACAGCTCGAACATATCATCAAATTCCATGGAGGGATTGGATGACGCCGTCGATGGACCTCCGCCGTTGACGTAGACGCCTGGTTGATTGAATGAATATACATAATTCTCTGGCTCTCCGCTCTGGCAACACTCTCTCGCTCAGTTGGACCGTGAGAGAGTGTGGTCAGAGTGGGGAGTCAAACACTCACAACGAATTGTCTCAGAAGGGTCGATTAGCCACTTCAAGTTTCTCAAATATGAGACAATTTGTCTCCCACGTGCGGAGAAATTACTTTGAAGGAACGGTTAGCAATAGCGTGTTTCTCATCATCTCATATTTGAGAAATTTAAAGTGGCTAATCGACCCTTCCGAGACGACCCCCTGTGTGTGAATTAGTTTGGAGTGCTTTAATATTATACCATATTATTATATCTATGAGATATTTGAATCGGAATAGACACCAACCAGGATTCGCTAGTCCATTGGCCTTCCTCGACGGCATCTGCTGCTGCGGTTGTGTTTCCGATGAGAATACGGACACGGCCGAGTCAAAGGAGTGGCCCTTGGGAAGGAAGCGACGACGAGAGATGCGAGAGGAGCACGCCGATTCCTTACTGAACGTCAAGTATATTCAAGGCACACTCCTAACTTTACTCTCCACACTGACAACGCTCTCTCGTAAACAAGGAAAGCGAGACAGTGTGGTCAGAGAAGAGTTATCTATACGCAATGATAATATGAAATTACGAAGTATTTCTTAACGTAACGGGAAAAGATTCCACTTTTTCACTTTTCTTTCCACAGAATGTCCAGATTTCAACACCAATTGAGGTGATGTAATACTCACCGTACAGTCCGATTCGAATTGCTCCTCGTGACTCCGCCCCTTTCTGGCGCAGTCGTCGTTGCACTGTCTTCAGCAGACGTCGACGACGGACCCTCCTCGATGCCAGATGAGTCCTGTTGCTGACGCCGAACTACTGCAAGATTATCGATTGATTATGGTGACTGATCAATCGATAATTGTTCTTAAAGATGGAGACCCGCGAATGATCATGCAAATTTCCTACATCTCGCTTATGCAAGGGTGTAGTGATATGCAAGAAGATAGGGAGACTACTTATCGTTCCCTTAGCGTAGTGGTAAAACTTCTGACTAGAAAGCGCATGGTCGCGGGTTCGAATCCTATTGCCGAACTTTCCTATTTTCAAAAAGCGCGCCTTTCCCTGCACGGGGCCTGATGGTTCATTCATGTTTCTAGCGATCAATAAGCTGAATCATCATTAAAAAATAGTGTACGGTATGTAGAATAACTTTTGCTATGATTCTGTCTGCACAGTTTGTTCACGAAAATATTGGCGGGAGTCCACCTTTAATACTCGAGAATCGATCGGTAATCGTACTTAATAATCAAGAATCAATCGATAATCGTACTTGATAATCGATTCTCAATCGATAATCATGACTGACCACTGTATTGATTGGTTTCTCGATCGATTTGTACGGTGAAACGCCGCTGCATCGAGGAGTATTCGACGTCTTTGGAGGTCTCCTCACGCGTCGGAATGTAGTATTGACCTTGACGACCTCAAGATTATCGATTGATTTTTTTCCTGATATTGATTAATGCGCCTAATTATCGATTGATTTTTTTGCCGGATCAATCAATATTCTATCAAGACTACCGTACCTTTGATCCCTCCGGGCGATGTCTCGGCTGACAGACGGGTGCCCGCGGGATACCTGTAGTTGGAAAGTTCAAAGATCATCGATCAAAGATCAAAGATCAACCTATGAAGGGAGTACGATCCATTCTCGGTCGTGTTCTCCGTACTGACTCCGTAGAGAATGATGTAGCCGTCACTGGTGCCAGTCCACAGAGAACCTGTGCATATTTTATTAATTTGATGCGCTAATTTTGCATAATTAGTCAATCATTAATTGATTAGTGATTTATAATTTGCTCCAAATCGTAAGGTTCTTATTCGGGCTATTTTTGTAAGCTCAAAGCGTGGCTAGAAGATTGAAATCTGTTTATTTATTTATTTATTTATTTATTTATTTATTTATGGTACTTGTTGAAACATATTTATGATGTATGAAAATAAATAAATACCATCAGCATAGAGCAGTGAGGATATGTGCATTTCTCTCGGTTCGTCAGTGTCCGTCAGCGAGGGTTTCCTGAATAAATAAATAAATAAATAAATAATGGTCACCATTATTTTTTCACACTTGTACACTGTACTCTTTGCTGCAAAAGCTGTACTTTTATCGACAAATACTGGTATAAATATTTTTTAAAGCATATTCGAGCTAATTTTACTCTCCTCTCTGGCAACGCTCTCTAGCAGATAAAGATAGCGAGAGAACGTTACCAGAGCGGACAGTTACAATTAGCTCGGGGTGTTAATTTAAAGGGAGTGCTCTCGCGCAATGCTCTCTCGTTGTTAGAGAACAGAAAAATAGCGTGCGCAATGAAGAGACCATTGAGTGAGGTAACGATCCCTTGAAAATGGATATACTTGTGATCATGATCGGTAGCTATATCAAATAGGAGAGAACACGTCGATTGATCCCATAACTGAAGTAGGGTTGAATGAGTGGTGGCCAGGAAGATGCCATGGGGCGAACCAGCGATGCACACGATCTAGAATTGCTTATTTATTTATTTATTTAATTGTTTATTTGTTTATACGTTTTCCTGCCCTTGGATGAGTGAGTTCCAACTTTGCTAAGGCTTGGAGATAACAAAGGGACGTTGTAATAATTAAATGCAAACATGTTATTCCAGATGGTTGACGGGCGAATTTTCATGCCTGACTCGAAATAACACGTTTACAAAATATTATTTTTTCGGGTAAATTAATGTAGCTTACCTTATCAAAGAACGGAGTACCGGTGCACGTGCCCGAACACGCGACGTAGATGGTGCAGATGTGAGAGAGGAAACTGTAGTGATACAGTACACTGGCTACAGTACTACGGTACAGTACAGTGCAGTACAGTACAGCAAAGTACAGTATTTACAGTACTGCCTACAGTGACTGACTACCGGATAGTTAATTGCAGTAACAATACATACTACCGTATCCAGACGCCGGCTACCGTAAACATTGACAGAAATTCCTTTGGCAAGGTACCCACGTGGAATAGTTCCCTTACATATAATGGAATTTTGACAGGGAATTTATTTCCATACATATAATGGATTTCTTTCTTTATATGAGTGGAAATTATTCCGATTGGGCACCGTAGGTAAGGATTTTTCAGGGCACGGTACGGCATGACTACAGTATACCTTCGATGCAAACAGATGAGCTTGCAGGCGGACGCCAGCCACAGTTGGTCCATGTATACGACGGCGTCGACGATGGGAGCGGAACCGAGCGGAAGATGAAGGAGCTCAAGGGAGGATGGAGCAGTGCACGGGGAGGAGGAGAACTGAGATGGGAACTCTGTTGACTTGTCTTGGCCATATGCGAAGGCACTATCATTACTAGAATAAGTTTTCGATGGTGATTACGAATCTCTTGACAATTTCAAATTGACTAGCCAAATTTCAATATCGATTTTCTCGAAACTTTCTCGAAAGGTCGTCTAGGCACTCCTAAAAAGAGATTCGTAATTAGCATCGAAAACTTATTCTAGTCACGATAGTGCCTTCTCATATGGCAAAGACAAGTCAACAGAGTTCCCTTGTGAGATGGGGTGAATAGGCGCAATGAATAGACCGAGAAAGTGGTCAAAGTAGTTTATTACTAGCCCGCGTTATTTTTTTAACTTTGAGTCACTCGGGTATGTTTCAGTTACTTTTTATCTATGAAAAGGTCAAAAGTTAATTGATGGGTATCGGAAATCTACTATTATAGAGCATTTCTCAAAATCTTCCACTTCACAACAGCCTATGATTTATGAAAGGATATGACATGTCTCAGAAGGAATTGATTTATTGATTGATTAATTGATTGATCAATTGATTTATTGATTTATCACGTTAGTTTAGACCGTACAATAAGGGTGAAAGAGAGATTACGGATGCGCCCATGGGGATTCGAACCTGCGCCCCGTTCTGGATGGACAGTCACTCGAGTTACCATTAGGCCATGCGAACACTCTGGTATTTTGCCACTTAAAGTCTACTTAAACTTTCCCACTTTAAGTAGACTTTAAGTAAACTTAAAGTGAGACGTAAGTCTACTTAAAGTGGTGTGGTATACTGTAATGCATTTCGACAAATGTTCTTTTAGTTAAAGTTTACTTAAAGTCTACTTAAAGTCTGTGACGTAGTTTAAGTAGACTTTAAGTGGCAAAATACCAGAGCATCTTTCATTTCAATGCGCTCATGTAAAAGGCGAGCGTTTCGTGGGATATAAAAGGAGCGAGGCGAATGCCAGACGGGTTTGAGCGAGAGGTAGTTGAGATAGGAAAGAGTAGAATTGAAGAGTGAACGTGTATTTCGCTATTTATGGAGTATTTTTTACCATATATTTCGGAAAGCTCGCCTGCTTAGCAGTTGCGCCGTTTTGTAATTGGTGTAGAGTTCTATTTCCCGGCTAGTGTACAGGCTCTGTTATGATTGAACTAACGTGTTATTGATTGATTGATAGTCACCTCAATCACAGTTATTGATCCATTTGCCAGACACGCGATTATACGTCCCTCCGTGTACAGTAATCGCAGCGCAACATCGGCCAACTTCAGCTCCCATAGTACACTTCTGAAATTGATCTTTGATCTTTGGTCTTTGATCTTTGATCTTTGTTATTGATAAATGTTCGATAGCTTACGTCTCTCCTTGCAGCTGAAGTGCAACGACATATCCGGAGAGAAACGATGCAAATGCCATTTCTCTCCCAGCCATTACGATCGATACCGCTCGACAATCCCACTGAAAATGTAGAGATCAAAGATCAAAGATCAGAGATCAAACCTCGAGCTTGAGCTGGGTCATGACGCTCGTCTCAAGATCGATCGACGATATGCGTCCGGATTTCTTGTTTCCTGAAGATCAAAGATCAGATTTCAAGATCAAAGATCAAACTCTCACCAGCTATGAGCAATCCCATGCTGCACGAGGGACTCAATGTGAGATCGTTAATTATAAGACCGTCGGATACAGTCATCGACGAAATCGATTCACTCTGTAATTTAAGAAATTAACTTAAAGGCATACCGCAAGCTAATTTTACTCTCCGCATTGGCAATGCTCTCTCGTATACAAAGAAGGCTAGAGAGTGTGGCCAGACCAGTGAGTTTCAGGGGTGTGTCATTCACTAACCGTGGATTCGCCGCGCATCAACTTTGCCCGCTGACTGAACTTGTGCTTGAGGATCTGGAAATAGTTCGGAGTTCTAAAGATCAAAGATCAAAGAACAAAGATCAAAGATCAAACCTCCAGATACGTCATCTGTTTCGCTCTCAATTGCGCTCTTGAAGGGAAGGGATCGAGATCTTCAAAGGCCAGTTTGAACAAGCCTTCGACATCGTAAGTCAGACGGACTGCTGCCTTGACTACCTGCGAGATTATTGATTGATTTGAACGAAATATTGATTGAACAATGGCATTATTGATTGATTTGAACGGAATATCGATTGATCAATGACATTATTGATTGATTTGAACGGAATATTGATTGAACAATGGCATTATTGATTGATTTGAACGGAATATCGATTGATCAATGACATTATTGATTGATTTGAACGGAATATTGATTGAACAATGGCATTATTGATTGATTTGAACGGAATATTGATTGAACAATGGCATTATTGATTGATTTGAACGGAATATCGATTGATCAATGACATTATTGATTGATTTGAACGGAATATTGATTGAACAATGGCATTATTGATTGATTTGAACGGAATATTGATTGAACAATGGCATTATTGATTGATTTGAACGGAATATCGATTGATCAATGACATTATTGATTGATTTGAACGGAATATTGATTGAACAATGACATTATTGATTGATTTGAACGGAATATTGATTGAACAATGGCATTATTGATTGATTTGAACGGAATATTGATTGAACAATGGCATTATTGATTGATTTGAACGGAATATCGATTGATCAATGACATTATTGATTGATTTGAACGGAATATCGATTGATCGATATATTGATTGATTTGACATATTATTGATTACCTTCATAACACCGATCGTGTCTGTCTTCTGGATGATTTCATCGACGTGCAGCGACAGCAGTGCGATCTGGAAAATCAATCGATAATCGATCGATAGTCGAACGAATCTTACCGTAAACCGGAAGAGCACCTTGGGACCCTCGAGCAGGAAGCAATCCCAGAAGCGAAGGAGGGTCTAAATATCGATTTTATTCTTGATTATTGATTATTTCGTTTCAAAACTTACCTTGAATGGTACTGCATCGAAGAACAGTGCTATGAACCAGTTGAGCGTGATCGTCGCGAGATCGATTTCGCATTCCTGAATTTAATTATTTATGTATTCATTTAGTTATTTATTTATTTATTTCATCAAATTCATAAACACATTACAAAGGGAACTAGGGGAGATAATCAATAATATTTAGTCGCATAAAAGCGATTTCGGTTTTGACTCGGCAGTTTTCAAAGGACAGGGCTCAGGAATAAATTCTTTTTTTCATGTTTACGTTTTCCACAATTATAATAATATTTTAAAACCTGTAAATGCTTCGCTAACTGCGGCACTTTCTGCTCCAGCAATTCCTGCAATACCTCTTGATCGGCTTGAGCGCCTGGAATATTGATTTTTCGAAATATTTTTGGATAGGACATATTTTTTTCATAGGAAATATGATAATTTCAAGTCTGAGAAATTTTGAGTCTTGCAGTGTCAGAATCGTCTGATTGGGAGTCACATGCATAATTTTATTTTAAAGGGAGAGTTTCCCGTAAAAACATTGATTGAAATTAAATTAATATTATTAATACATGTACAAATACCGAAAATGTTCGTACGAGAAATTTTGTCCCACCACGAATTGACGAACTATCATACTGTAGTTTTTGAAAATCGTCATTGATATCTGCGCCGGGGCAGTGCAAAAAACATAGTGAAAGAGAAAAGATAGACTGGATAGGAAGCAACTCGTCTTCTATCCAATCGATTTTGGCAAATCGATGGTTGATTGGCATAAGGAATAGGCTGACATCTGATCTGTCTCATAATACAACCAGGGAATACCAAGAGATCATGAATAGGTATAGCACTTCCCTAGAAAACATTTGTCTATTGATGGCCTAGTGGTCTACGGCGCGCTCAAAGGCCGTAGCTGACGAGTTTCACCACCACTTTACGTTGTGATTTTTGCTGATTTCTTTGATATATTCTAGTTCGACTTTTCCGTATGAGGATCTCACGCGAATTTGAACATGTAATTCTCCAAGGGATACCCTCCCTTTAAATATAATATTTATTTTTTAAATCATTTTGATCTACCCGATAGCGACTCATCAAAGTAGCTCTCGTGGAAGTAGCCTTCAGTGAGCGCAACCAGCAGCCAGAACGCATCCTCCGGCCCAACCACCAGCAGCGCCGTGGCCGCAAGGAAGTTCATTCCCTGAAATATGATCTTTGATCTTTGATCTTTGATATTTTATATTTGATCTTTGATACCTGACAGTAGCCAGTGGTGCCGTTGTGCAGACAGAACGCGCGCAGCACTTGTTGGAGTTGAGAGACCTGATAATGAGAAAGCAAAGATGTGATGTCTGTTATAAATGCGCATCCATAGCTAATTTGAAACTCTCCGCTCTGACAATACTCTCTCGTAGATAAGGAAAGCGAGAGCGGAGAGCAAAGTTATGACTTTATATCAAACTTACCCCCTTGCAGCCTGCATTGAGGAAGTGGACGTTGCTCGGCATTGTGCGGAGGAGATCAAGATTTATCTGCTTCTGATGATTTGAACAGAACTGTAAATCAATCGATAATCATGAAAATCAATCGATAAATATCAAAATCAATCGATATTTACCAATCGATCGGCCTCTCCGCCGTTTAACGAGCACAGATTACGGTAGTAGTACTTTCCGTGCTGGATCTTGGCAGCTATCACCTGAAAACCGATCAATAATGCGAAACTCGTATACAGTATACCTGCTGATGGATCAGGATCTTCCAGACGGGACTCCGGAGCGAGGCGGGAATGCCGTTGCGCACGAGCTCGCGGGTCTCTTTCTGGAAATAAATAATCGATAAATCAATATCCGGAATGATAGTTACCGTAAGCGGAATGGTAGTGTTCGTTTCGAGATACTCCGCCCATCGCTGCCTGAAACGAAATCAATATAGACTCGCAGCATCGTGGTCCAAATCATTTTCTCTGAATACCGGATAAGCGAGAGAGCACTGTATTGGAGAGTTTGAGTGTCTATGCTGCGCTGTCGTTCTGACTTTCATGGTATTGTGCGTATAAAATGTACTTGCATAAGAAAACGACAAATGGTGCTAACGAACGGAAGTCACAATCGAGAGGCGAGCGAGATGTAGCCTTCTACATCTCGCCCCGCCTCTCGATTGTCTCTCCGCTGCCTCTCTAACCCGGCTGACCTTCGCCGCGCGCTATATTATATATAAAAGAGATCGGCATAGTTTCTGAACCATGCAAAACAAGAAAGTCTCTTATGAGAGTGATTGGCTACTCTCGTACCAAATAAACAAGTGTATTTTATACGGTCAATAAACAGAGCATTGTGGACGGGCGCGGGAATAAGTTTCAGTCAGCAAACAAAGCGATTTGCTATTGTAAACCTACCAATGATACTTCTTGCGATTTCTTATTGACACATTTTAAACAGTTTATCTAGATCAAATATGCTGTGGGTCATGAAGCGATATGAGATGGTTCCACGGATCATTGTTTCTTGCAATATTCCTAAAGCATGCCCAACTCTCCTCACGAAACTAAAAGGGCGAGATGGTATGTATTTAAATAGTATTGAGCTCTCCGTTCCCAAAGGAAATAAATGAAACGCGCAAATGCACGCCGCAGCGGGTCGCATGCACAAATCGAGTTTGCAGTGTATACTCCATTTCTTCATATTTTATTTCACGTTTTCATATTTCTAATTGTTTGCCACATTAGCAATCTCTCTGTAAGAAATGATAAAATATTATTATTACAAAAATTGATCAGGCTGTACTGTATTTTGCCCACTTTGCATTTCGTTTTCTTTACCTATGTTCGAGCGCCGAGTGCAGTCTCTCCTCGTAGTGCTCATGCAGTCTGCATGCCTAAATTAATTAATACATTATAATTATAATTAAATTTATTAACTAAATTAAATGAATTAGTCACCATATAATGTACTGCGAGTGCCTCGTCGTTGAAGGACACACGAAAGCCGTACTCATCAACGTACACGCTCATCATTAGACTAAAAAATAAATGTTGATCTTTGATCTTTGGTCTTTGATCTTTGGTCTTTGATCTCTTAAGACAAAGAACATTGTTCCATCAGTACTGAACGCCCGAATTAGAACAATTTAAAGAAGGGGACCCACGAGATTTGGGCTGCGCTATTGACATGAAGAACGTGGGACATAGGAAGTGACACTCTGTTCTCTATTTGATTTGACTGAATGAACGCGTAGAGCCTGTGGCTCAGTGGTTAGTAGTCAGCGCTTGTAACCGCGTCACACGGGTTCGATTCCCGTTTGCAATTTTCTATACATTTGTGCTTCAATTTCAAAAACTCGCGCCTTTCCCTGGGCATATCAATGAACTTTAAGTCCGAATTACGGTATTCTGGGGCATCTAAAATTTTAGAGAAAATTGTTTTTGTATACAAGGAGATGTGATCAATAGTTCTGTCTGGCCAGTTTAGTCACGAAAAAAACTCGTGGGTCCCCTTGGGTAGATGGAGACCCACGAATGTTTATGTAAATCCTTAATATATTGCCTATTTTACTCTCCGCTCTGGCAAGGTTCTCTAGCAGACAAAGAAAACGAGAGAGTGTGGTCAGAGAATTTCGTTACCTGTGTAGAGTAGGCAGACTGGGATTGTCCTTTCTCGCCTCGTCAATGAGCAGGCATACACGGCGTTTGTGCTGGAGTCAAGTACATTGTTAAGTGCGCACTTAGAACGCTAAGTCCTTAAGTATTTGAGATCCTTAGGGACTTAGTCCTAAGTTCTTAAGTATGATATTTGAGATCCATAAGGAGTTAAAGGCTAAGTCCTTAAGTATGTGAGATCCTTAAGGACTTAGCGCCTTAGGAAAGTAAGTGAGTGAGACTTAATACTTAGTCAAATACCAGATCTCCCCCGTATAGTCGCACTTGCAGGACGTCTACGGAGTGATGATCAGCCACCGGAACACGAATGGCTGCCTGAAGATTGGTCACATAATACGGTGCAGACCCGCTCGAGTTTTGTAGGAAAATTTAGTAACAATGATAAATAAAATAAGCAATAATGAGCACGCAAACCCCTCAACTGACCTGAAGAGCCGAAGCGTATTCCCTCTTGAGGTCGTCCCTCTCTGCAGTGACGGCGCGCAGTTGACTGAAATATTCATCTGTTTTATTGCAATTAAACAACGATTAAAGGTCAAAGATTAGAGATCAAAGATCAAAGATTAAAGTTCAAAGATCAAAGATTAAACAGTCAGTCACCTTCGCACATTCTCCAGGAGTGCGTCTGTCTCTCTGCATTGTTGATTCAATCGCAGTACTTCCGCGTTGAGGAATTTATTTCGCTCCGTCTCCCCAGATGCTTGATCACGCGATCTTGAAATAGTATTATAATAATAATAATAATTATTATTATAATCATTATTATTATTATACATTATCATTCATATTCTTATATTACGCAGAACATAGAAACGCTTCATAAAATTCAGTATTTTACATGCTAGATAATATCAGAAAATAAGATTGACGAAGATTTATTGAAGTTAGAAGTGCCCCTTGTATGGGTACTCAGTAGCCCCAGCTAGTAATTAAGCGTTTAGTGCCAACCATTCCCTACCCAATGGGTATGTGCTTGATGGAGGACATTGTATTGTGTTGTATTATATTGTATTGTATTAAAGTATTCATAGAACCACGAGATTATCAATAAAATATATCTTTTTTTAAAAATAAATTGTCAACTGTCTGTAAGCTGTAACTTGTATGTAAAATGTTTTTTTCTAGTTTACTCCTTTCTAGTGCTCTAAATTCAAAACCCCCCTCAAAACTGCTCAATGGAATCGTTTGGCCGAAGATTTCTCTCACATATTTTCAATGCATTCGCTGTAGCTGTTCAAACGATTCAAAGGAATGGAATCGGGAAGATATGGCGAGTACATTAACCGATGATGGTAGTAAATAAATGATAAAATTGAATAAATTATATAATTATATAAATTAAGACTCAATGGAGAGCCCTAATGGCGACCCAGCTAAAATAACATCCAAATGCTGATAAAGTTGTTTAAATGTAAAATGTAATATAAATTAAATAAATAATAGAATACACCGTAATGGTATTTTTCTGATTTTTGTTTGAAATCGACCAAGGATTCTATTACTACTTTGGCGTATTTTTTAAAAATTTTATATTTTTTTTGGGAAACAAGAAAAAGCTCACCTAAACTGCATGAGCTGCGAGTTCAGATCATCCTTCTCCTGGTGCAATCGATCGATCTCCGCTTTCTGTCGATTCACAATCGCCCTCAGCGAGGAACACTCGTCCGCAAGTATACTGTAAGCACACCGAAATTGCGATCGATAAGTGATATGTACAGACATGGCAACATCTATGATAGATGGGGTGCTGAAGTGGAATAAAAGAGAGGAAAGAATGTTTGAGAGTAGAAGAAGAAAAGGGACAAAGCGATAGAGGGATGGAAGGATGGATCCTCTGCCAAACAGAAGGACAATGCGATCGATAATGCTATTTTGATCGTTTTCGATTCGTGTTCAGATGTGTTCACACAAAGAAAAACTTTTGTTTGACGATCACATGGTTTTTCGTAAAAGTGATGTTCAAAAAGAGCTATAAAAAGGACGTTTTCGAGGGAAAATCAATGAATAACCCAGAAAATCAAAGGAAAAAATAGGAAAAATCAGAAAATCGCCCTACACTTCACTGGAGACAGTGGAGCACTCTTGCGAGTCACACGGAGAAGTCGTCGTTGACGATTCCATCGGAACGTCTTCAACTCCAGAAGATGTGATACTGTAACTTAAAGATATTTAGCACCCCGAGTTAATTTGGAACTCTTCGCTCTGACAATGCTCTATGGATTTCTTTTGCTTTTTGTTTTCTCTTGAGTTGCATGAGTCATTAACTTGGGTTTTGATTTTTTAATGTTTTTTTTCCAGTGAATATGTGAAATCTAGCGATTTCTTACAGTGAATATGTGAAATCTATCGACACTTTTCCATTCTTGTAAATACTCTCTACCTTTCCTGAGTCGCAGTAAGAAACGGCTGTTGCTGCAGCCAGTTGTTCACCCAGTCGTCCATCCACACCGGGGCAGCAGGCACGGAGCGAGTTCGAACCTTTGATAATCAATCGATAATTGTTTAATTTATTTTATTTTGTATATTTTTCATTTATAGCACATCTATCAAGAGTTCGTTAGGTCGAGGACTCTGGTGTGCATGGTGCTAGAGTTTTTGCTCTTACCTTCGCTTACGAAGATAGCATATATAAAACAGTAATACAATATTTCCCTGTATTTGATTTTTTGTCTTCGAATTTCAATGCTTTTTGAGCATAAATAATCTCCCTGACTGTATAGTAAGTGTCCCCTCGATTTTCTTTTGCTCGTGCGACGATCTCTTAACAGTTTGATCAGCTGAGAGGATTTAACGCATCTAATACCAAAGTTCGCTTTGAAAGTAACGCCAGTGGACTATGGTCTACTTAGAGCGATTTAAAGACCCTTAAAGTGACTTAAAGCGACTTAAAGCGGCTTAATGCCACTTAAAGTGACTTAAAGTTACAATTAGTATGCCTTAAGTTGAATTAAGTAGTACTTAAGACTAAGTACCTTAGTTGATCCTTCGTATCCATTATTCTCCACGAGCATCTTCAATCTCTCCTCTAGTATGGACAGAGTAGTGGAAGAGTCGATGCCGCTTGTTGTCGCTGAATTATTTTTTTTAAATTTTAATAATTTATCAAACGTTAAAACATTTAATATTAATAACTAAATTATTTAATATTAATTTCGAGACTGACTCATACTCAAAATTACTTATCTAATAATAAACGGCTTATGAAGACTATGTGAAACCTATTGTGCCTTAGGGCTCTTTAAAGGCTCACCCCAAGCTAATTTTACTCTCCGCATTGGCAATACTCTCTCGCAAACATAGAAAGCACGAGAGCATTGCCAGAGCGGAGCGTTTGTCTCGGAGTGTGTCTCTTTGACAAGTTCCAAGTCAGCGAATGAGTATAGTGTGGTGACGCAAAATTCGGGTTTTTTATCTTCGAGAAGACATATTGCAAAAAATACAAAATTGGCAACTATGATAAACGTTTACTAAAGAACTAGACAGTCGAAATGTAATATCAAACGTTTGTTATGGAATTTTTCAGCATTTTCCTATCTATGTCGGTTCGCGTTTCAATATATTGAGTCTGCATCTCCGCTGGAGATCGTCGTGCCCAAAATAGATACATTTAGCCCTAGTTTTTCATCGAACAATTTGATCAAGCCAGACACGAGAGAGTGTGTGTTATCAATAAAGGGTTCACACGAGGAATAATATTGTTACGGAAAATTCAAAGAAATTTTGTTATTAGACTTTGTTTTATTATTATTATTATTATTAGATTGGATTGGAAGATTTCATTATTTTGGATTTTGTTATTTCCTTATTTTCTGGGCAAATTTCAGTCGCTATTCAACCATGTTTACAGAGCAGACTTGTTCTCGAAGTGTACGTGAAACACACTGTGCAGATTATATTCGAGATTACGAATGATCCGATTTATGTCTATTTATCTCGTGATATTTTCACGAAAAAATCACACAGTGTGCTCTTCATCGGCTGAGAACAGATAATTAATTCGTGAAATTGAGAGATCGATGAGGATTCGGCACAAAAACGTTTTTCAAACTTTCTATTCTCTAGTAATAAAACAATTTTTAAAAAAACGTTCAAGTTAATATAAACTTTTAAGAACTTACGATGAAGCGCGAGTTTCCGTCGTATCGGTGACTCGAGTTGATCTGATTCTGACTGAAATTATGCATGAAATTAAAGTTTTCATTCTATTTTTTCTAGTTTCAAAATGTTGAACATTCATGTAATCACGTTGTGTAACGGCTGCGTACACACGAAATTGTGTTGTAGACAGTTGAAGATGTGCACAGTATTCCGGACAAGAAGCGATAACCGAAACGAGGTTTAGCCATGTTTGGGCCATGTTTTTTTAGATTTAGATTTATTTATTTATTTATTTATAAATAGATAATATAATATAAGATAAGATAGATTAGATAAGGACGAAAAAAAGATAAGAAAAGTAATGAAATAAAAGTAAAACGGAGAGAACTCTCCTCGTTATACACACTCTCTCGCCCTTCATTTCCCTCTTTTTTGGACTTGCACAGACTTTTTTAGACTTATGCGAATAAGTTTCATCTCAACGACAAAGGGAAAAGTGTTTTCAGAAACGCATTATTCATCTATATAAATACTATAAAAAATATTATGTAAATATTCAAAAAAAATAATAAAATCGCTTAAAGCGACGGAACTCCATCACTCCCTTATTGCTTCATTATTTCATCATTCTTGATTTTAACTGATAGATAGATAAATACATAAATAAATAAATAAACATACAGGTAGACTCTGACTTCGATCCTTCCTCGTACTCCGTCTCGCCAGTGCCTTCAACCAGCACTCACTACTCGCCTCGCTCTCGGCCTCCAACTCTACGCGCTTGCGCTCGTCCAAACTGAATGAGGGAAGTACGCTCTGGCAACGCTCTCTCGCAGACAAGGATAGCGAGAGAGCATTGACAGAGCGGAGAGATGAGTGTGAGTTTAAATACTTTGGATTTTGATTTTGTCCTAAAGCTTGAAAATCATTGCCTAACTAAATTTTTTTTATATAACGAGAAATATGGAAATGTCAGGGATATACCGATCTTCAAGCAAATTGCTACTTTTTCATTGATATTATTATTAGTAATATTTAATTACACATTCCAGGGTGTCACGAGGAATCGGAGCCAATCAATAATCAGGAGTCAATGAATAATCAGGAATCAATCAATAATCAGGAATCAATCAATAATCAGGAGACAATCAATAATCAGACTAACTGCACGATGAAAGCCTTTGGCTGCTCGGAGAGACTGACGGCGGAGGTTCCGATGGGCAGTGAACCGATCGGGTCACGGTCCTCAATTGATTATAAATAAATAAATAAATAAATTAATTAATTATTGACTTATGCCACCATTAATTTTTATGATTGTTTTATTTATTTTTTTATTTGCCTTTCAGTAAAGCACATTCACAATCACCGCTCTAGCCATACGCTCTCGCAGACTTTGAAAGTTCGAAGAGCGTTACAGGCACACTCCGAGCTAACTGTGCGCTCTTGCTGTCGTTGTCTACGAGAGATCGTTGCCAGAGCGGAGAGTAAAATTAGCTAGTGCTGTGCCAATAAAGATTATCTTTGTACTTCCCCTTTACTGTCTGTTTCACCTCCGTTGAATATTGTTCTGTTCAAAAGACATTCTTTTTTCTTTTTTTTCGCATATTTTTCTTTCTGTAATTTTCTTTTCTTTCGGTAATATTTTGAACAGAGCATAGTACGTTTCAACTATTCCTGTTTCCGACAAATCTTTGGCCACTATTCATTCAATGCGCATTGCATCGAGAAGAATGAATGAATGAAGGAAGAAAAGATCGAAAAGAAGAAGAATGAGAATGACTCATGGTGCGAGTGTGGATACAGACGGATAGAATGAGAAGAGGAAGGGATAATAATAATAATAATAATATTATTATTATTATTATTATTATTATTATTATTATTATTATTATTATTATTATTATTATTATTATTATTATTATTATTATTATTATTATTATTATTATTAATATTATTAGGAAGAAGAGAAGAGGCATCATGATCTACCCCATTTTTTGTGACCAACCACAGTTCGCGAGAAATCATGGTCAGTGCGGAGAGTTCCATATTTTCTGGGAAATTTGAGAGGAACAGAGCAAGGAATATGTGACTTTTTTCTTCGCCTATCCCATCATGATCTACCATACTTTTTTGGGACAACATGAAAAGAATGTTTAAAAATAATAAGATAATACACAAAAAAAGAAGAATTTGGATAAATTGATATACAGTGGAGTATGCATGAATATGATGGTACGACGAGGGTAGCAAAGATTATAGGTATAATTACAAAAGGTTCGGTTGATTATCTCCAAAAGCACGTATTACAACAACAATACAAGAAGGTTGCGCGGGGTTTCAGAAGCGCTCTCCTATCAGCGTTGAAAGCTGATTGACGATTTAGAAAGATCAAAGATCAAGACCAAAAGTCAACAGCTCCATGCGAACCTACAGAAGAACAACAACTTCCAGTATTTTAGAGTACAAAAAAGCTAACTTTGGTATAGGCATTTTCGTCGGCGAAGAAGAGCAGCAGTCCGCTCGATTCGTCCATGCAAAAGAAGTATTTGCGACGAGGTCGAAGGGTCGCCCAAGCTGGAATGGAGGAAAATGGAAAATTTGAACCATATTTTACTTGTTGAAACTGTTTTATGATGTATGATAAAAAACTAAATTGTAGACGAATGTGTCGATTAAAAGCGTACCACAATAATTCTTATTATTCTTGAGCGCATTGTCGTAATGATTATTCGGCACATTTTTCGACTGTGCATGCGATCAATAAATACGATTTGACCATTGAGAAGGCTGTCCCGTTAGCTCTCATTGATCTTCCAAATTTTGCTCATTCTAATAGTTTTGTTTCGGATCTGATAGGCGCAGACTGATAAAAAGATATTAACTTTGCCGATCAATAAATTTCTTATATTTCGCAAATGCTTATGTAATATCTGAAAAAAAGGTGTTTCACAATTCAGCATAGATGGATATTTCAAACTCCGAAATGACAATCGTTCATAGTGCAATGTACTTTCATTATGATTCATCGTTTCGTGTTTTCCGTTATGCTCTGAGCAAAAGTTGCGAAAAGAAAAGAAATGAAGAGAAAACTCTCCTCGTTTTACACAATCTTCGTGATTTTTAAACAGCACGAAAAATCTTCGTTTTGATAGAAAGCGTATTTGTCATGAAAAATTTGCTAGATACAGAAGCTTTCATATCTTCGTGATCAATTCAAAGTTTTTTTTTAAAGTCATACTATCACAACGACTATAAGGTACACACCGTGTTAATTTGAAGCTCTCCGTTCTGGCAAACTCGCTCGCTTGCGAGAGAGCGTTGCCAAAACGGAGATTTTCAAATTCGATCGGGATGTGGATACTGGCCACCCCAAAATCACAGGCGATTTTCTTCCCTGACCACGAGCTATCATTTAGAAATAGAGAAACTGTTGATTATACTAGACTCAATTCATAATCCCCTTATCTTCCGAAAAACAGAAATTGAAAAGTGACTTTCCGGTTTATTCGTAACGACTCTTGCAATTCATGTTTGGCCATTGCATAATTTATCTCACACACAAAGGGGAGAACAGCTTGGAAAAAGAAAAAAAGAGTACATAGAGAGACGTAGAGAAAAATAGAGAAAGAGCTATCGATAAGAAATTGAGAAATACATAGAAGGGACGTCGGAGTTTCATAAAATGTTCGCTCGATGGCGTTTTGAGGACACAAAAGAGATCAAGCGATAAAATATTTATCGATCATAAAATTCTATATTGTAGAACTACTGGTTCTTTTTGTTTTGTTTAGCTAACATCCGAGCAGACATTATTCGTCCACACGCCGAACTGATTTTTTTCTAGTTTTGATTGTCAAAGATTTTGGAAGAAACAAATAAACAGTAGACATTTTGGAATTAACAGAGCAGCGACAAAATCAGAAAAGTGTAGATGGGAAAATAGAGATCATAATATCCGGAAGAAAGTTAAGAAAGTTATACATAATTAATTGATTGACTAAAATATATTTAATCTAAAAAATAAAACTAACTGCCTCCATGGTGCTTCATCCACAGATATCCCGACAGGGACACACATCGATTGTTGGACATCCTACCGTATCACCGTATCATTGATCTACTAATCGATAATCAATCAATATTGATTGATTGATTGATATTAGCAATTATCCCATCAATAATCAATCAACATGAATAATCAGTAGAATAATCAATCAATATTTGGATACAGTAATCAGTGATCAATCGAAAGGGATCTACTAAATAATACATAATCAATCAATAATTGAAATGAGCAAAGAATATTCAGTATAAAATGCACGTAATATGAACAACAGGGCACATAGACAGGGAAGCGCTGTTCAAAACCCTTTTCCAATCAACACCAAAATCCCCCCGTTGCTATTCTGAATCGAGAGGGAGAGGGAGAGGTAGAGGTAGAGGGAGGAAGAGGCAATCTCTACGTCTACCTCTCCTCCCTGCTCTCCCTCTCCCACTATCCTTCCTCCTCTCTTCCTCTCCCTCTCCCTTCCTCCTCCCTCTCCCCTTCCTCCTCTCTCCCTCTCCCTCTACCCTTCCTCCTCTCTCCCTCTCCCTCTCCCTCTCCCCCCCTACCAATCCCATTATTCACCTATCTGTAGCCAGGCTGGCAAATAGATATATAGAGAATGAAGAATAGTTTTCAATTTCTTCCACTGCCTCACTCGCTCTCGCCCTATTCGGACAGGGACGGAGGAGAGAGAGGAGAGGGAGAGAGAGAGAGAGAGGAAGGGGAGAGGGAGAGCGAGAGGCATAGAGAGAGAGGGAGGGGGAGAGGGAGAGAGGGAGAGAGGGAGAGATTGAGATTTAAAGGAAGAAAGGGATGGAGGAAGGAAAATAGAATCTGTTGATTTCGAAACACTCTCGGATGATATCGAGACAAAGAAGAAGCGATCCAGGAACCATAGGATGATAAAGAATCATGCCCCAGGGTATAGCAAACATATAATAATAATAATATTTTTAATATTAATAATGTCTCCCTTCAATCGAGTATATACGGATCTGTCACGAGAATCGTGAGAACCGTGTCCATCACTTAAACAATCTCTCCCAAAATTCTCACAAAAAGAATAAGAATGAGAATAATAACATTAATGCCTAGATATACAGGGTCACTCGTATGCTCAGTACATTTTAGTGGGTACGACTCCTATAGAAAATGGTAGCCAATGGTAAAGATCAGAAAGCACGAATTGAAACTAATCGATTGATGGTGCCGTTCTGAGAGGGCGATAGAGAGAGAATGAGGAAGAGGGAGAGGGAGAGTGAGGGAGAGGGAGAGGGAGAGAGAGAGAGAGAGGAGAGAGAGGGGGGAGAGAGAGGAGAGAGAGATAGAGAAAAGGAATTCTGAATCAGAAGGGAACAGATCAGGGATCATTTCTAATAAAAGAAGAAGGGAACGAGAACAGACGAACATAGTGACGATCATGCATATAAGAATATATATATATATATTTATCGACATGCTCAGCATGAAACAATACAGGTTTGTAAATCAAAGATAATAGATCACATAACACTCTCGACATAAATTTATAGTGAAATAGGGTAAAGTTGGATAGGGATTGACTATATGGGAAAGAAGAGGGAAAGAATGATAGAATGGGGCAGAAAGAGGGGGGAATCTCTCATTGATGGGATCATCCCTCGCACGTGTCACTGGTCCGATATATAGATGAAGTGCTGGAACCGAGCAGGACTTGTAAGGATTAGAGATAGTAGCATCAATAGTGAGTAGTGCATAGGATAATCGGTGGAGGAGGCCGATCTTATTGAGTGACACGATTGAATCTCTAAGATGGTCTTACAATGAGAGATGCAATTGGGGAATGGTAGGAGCTATTGGGTCAAAAAGAGAAAAGATGAAATAACTAGGATGCAAAAAGAGTAGGGTATTCACTATTCATTAATAACGATTTGAACTGCGAATGTGACTCGGCTGATAATATACTAGGTGGTAATCTATTCAGCCATCTAATAACTCTCAGGGGGAAAGAGTTATATCTAATACTATTTCTAGTGAACTCTAATGAGAGGCCATAAGAGAAGCTACGGGGTCGGGTCGGCTGAAATCTAAAGAATGTTTCGATCGGAATGATCGACTCTCCATAAAGTATCTTTCTCGCGAGGAGAAGATCACTTACCACCCTTTGCTCACTTAGAGGCTTCATTGAGAGTGCTTTCAATCTATCAGGATAAGAAGGAAGAGATTCAGGAGAGACGTGGAAGCAACGGTAGAAGACAATACGAGTAAAAAGGCGTTGAACCTTTTCAAGACGAAGACTGTCTTTAGACGTGATAGGATACCAGAAAGATGATGCAAATGAGAGATGAGGAAGGACATAGATAATATAGCATTTGACTAATATTTCAGGAGAGTTTACAGAGACAGCTTTGAGGAGAAGATGAAGAGCAATTTGAGACAGAAGGAATCAAAGGCACGACGGGACTACTCATTTTCTGATTACCCATTCTTTTTCCATTTTCCGTTTTGGAATCGAAATTGGAAATTACAACTTTGTTAGAGACGGGAAGTTTTGGAACGTAGCCTTTTCACTACTATTAAAGTGAGTTTTACCCCCCTTGAAATTCCAAAACGTCTAATAAATTTGTGAAGAAAAAATTAAATAACTAACACTGGTTTGAAAAAAAGTGGAATACGGTAGGATTTCCTACAGTATACCACCAGTATTGCAGTCCGATTCAGGAGGTGATCCAAACTATGTAAATCAGCTTCAGGGAGTCATGTAATGACGGATACTAGGCGAATAAATCATTATTGAAGCACGTGTACGGAAAGATTCTAGAGTATGCTACAGTATACTACAGTATACCAATTTCGCTCCGCATCTTTCCGAGATTAATCCATGCACTTTTATCCTACATAAGTGCGTTGGGCAAACACGTCCACACCAAGAAACCATCTAGAACGTGTAAAACGTTAAAAAGCGGAAGTTTTGTGAATTTTTGTGAATTTTTGTTCCAGATGTTTTACTTTTTTTTCGTTTTGATGGTCTAGTGGGATATAAATACGCACACGCCAAATCTGTGTAAATGATTTTATAGACATAGAGACCCAGTCACCAGAAATCACATTGTTCATTTGATTTATAACATTATCTGATTTTAAAAATAATGTGCATACCACAGAGTGATGTGATGTAAAACTGTTGATAGATAGAATGCGACTGAAACCAGATTGTGACAGGGTTAAGTTCGTACAGTAAAGTTCGTACCTAACTTCGTACATTTTAGTTGCAATATCTTCATTAATAGACCAATTTCATCACATTTTATCACGATTTCACTGACTCAACAAGAAAACAGGGAAATGGAGAATGGATGAATAGATTAGTAGAATCGAGATGAAGGATATCCCATAGGACCACCAATATAATACACAATTCAATTTGATGGAGACATCCACAACATAAACAATCAATCGATATTCAAATCCACAAAATCAATCGATATTCAAATTCATTCAATCAATCGATATTCCAATCTAGGGATGGAATGACAGGGTAAAAATCGGATAGATATACTACATAACATACTTCTAAAGAAGAAAAAAAGATTAAAGTGTATCATTGGTTATGGTAATTGTGGGTAATCATCAATCAATAAAAAGTCCTTGAAGAAGGTACTACGGTAATAGGAAGAGTAAATAACCAGGTGGAATGTTATGGTACTCGAAAAATCCATAATCAAGAGGTTACGGTACTCGGAATCAACTGAAGGTTACAATAATCTACTGGGATGTAAATTGCCCTCGGGGTATCTTGTAAACCGGTTCGAGTTCTTCGTCTGACTCCTCATCTTCGGGCGCCGTTGAACGCTCCTGAATGATCAAGTATAAATATCAAAGATCAAAAATCAATATACCAAAGATCACAAACCTGGAAGATGGGCACGGGCTGGTTCTTCAGGTAGGCGTTGGCAACAAACTGCGGATCCTTCTCTGCCTGAAATCATGATCAATGTTCACTAGAGCATTAAGGAGAAATAGCGATCAAAGATCAAACTACAAAAGATCAAAGATCAACGTACAGCTTCAGCATGAGACAGGATACTCGCTCGAACGTCCGTGTCAGCCAGGAAGTGCTTGCTCTTCTCCTTACCCAACTGCTGGGCAATGTAGGAGTGAAGTGTGCCACCACTGGTCTTCACTGAAAATAATCGATAATGGTAGATGAAAGATTAACTTGAACACTCAATCTGTACAAATTGACTATAAAGTATGATGGGAAAGATATACTCATTGGCCCAATCAACTCTCACCCCTCGCATTGATGTTTCAACCAATTTATTAGATTCAATAGATTTAATGGAAAGCAATCGCAATATATCTCTCTCTTTATTCATTCATAGATTAAAATCACACGTTTGCCTATTAATAATTTTAATAATAATAATAATTTATGGTGAATAAATTATAATTATTATCACCTCTTCCTCCGCAACACTTATCATCCAGAGGCATCTCGGCAGGCTTCTTGAAATTAGGCCGATGTTGCTTGTCGCTGAAAATGGAATATAAGAGATCAAAGATCAAACTACATCATAGAGATCAGGATTAAATTCATACCGTACAATTCCTTTCTAACTTCGCACATTTCAAAGTTACAACATCTTCATAGATGAACCAATTTCATCACATTTTATCACACTCAACTGCTGGGCAATGAACGAGTGAAGTGTGCTACCACTGGTCTTCACTGAAAATAATCGATAATGGTAGATCAAAGATCAATTCAGTCCTAATAATAACTAACTATAAGGTATCGTGGCCATACACCTCCATCGTTGGAAAGATATACTCATTGGCCCAATCAACTCTCTCAACCATCGCATTTATGTTTCAGCCAATTCATTAGATCCATTAGATTCAATGGAGAGCAATGGGAGAGCGATAAAAATTGAAGATTAGAGATCAAAGATCAAACTACGTCGTAGAGATCAGTAGACCACGGATTAAAGATTGTCGAAAAGAACGTTGCAAACAAAGAAACCTGATCGCATTTAGGATTTTTTTTAAACCAGACCACATTTTGCAAATCTGTAACGTAGTTATTCGACCTATGCGATCGACCAGACCACTCAAATATCACACTACACATACCAGATTTGCAGTACGTTTCATCTCATGAATCAAACTGAATAAATTCGCTGTAGGGAGTCATGCAACGACAGATACATCCATAATTAGGCGAAGAAATCGCGATTGCAGCATATTTACGCTAAGATTCTTCAGTATGCTACAGTAAGCTACAGTATACCAATTTCGCTCCGCATCACTCCCGATTATTCCATGCACTTTTATCCTACATAAGCGCGTTGGGCAAGCACGTCCACACCAAGGAACCAGTAAAATGTTTAAAAAAACGGAAGTTTTGTGAATTTTTGATACAGATGTTTCACTTTTTTTGTTTTGATTGTCTAGTGGGATATAAATACGCACACGCCAAATCTGTGTAAATGATTTATAGACGTAGCAGCCCAGACATGATAAGCGACAATATTAATTTAATTTATCATATTATCTAATTTTGCAAACATTGACAGACCAGTCTCACAGACTCAGTCTGATGTGTTTCATGGCATTATTTAATTTTTTTTTATTTTAAAAATATATAATTCTGCGATGAGTGATATCATCATTTCCATGCAGCCGTTGTTGATAAATAGATTGCTCTTGAAACCAGATTGTGACAGGGTTAAATTCGCGCCGTAAAGTTTGCGCCTAACTTTGTACATTTTAAAGTTGCATTATCTTCATAAATGTACCAATTTCATCACATTTTATCACGATTTCACGTTGACTCAACAAGAAAACAGGGAAATGGAGAATGGATGAATAGATTAGTAGAATCGAGATGAAGGATATCCAATAGGACCACCAATATAATACACAATTCAATTTGATGGAGACATCCACAACATAAACAATCAATCGATATTCAAATTCACAAAATCAATCGAAATTCCAATCTAGGGATGGAATGACAGGGAAGAAGTTGGATAGGCTACATAACATGCATACTTCTAATTGTAAAGAAAAAGAAAAAAAGATTGAAATGTATCACTGGTTACGGTAATTGTAGGTAATAATCAATCAATAAAAAGTCCTTGAAGAAGGTACTACAGTAACAAAAGGAGTAAATAACCGGGTGGAAGGTTACGGTACTCGCAATCAATCGATAATCTGTTTCAGTAATCTACTGGGATGAAAATTGCCCTCGGGGCATCTTGTAAACCGGTTCGAGTTCTTCGTCTGATTCCTCATCTTCGGGCGCCGTTGAACGCTCCTGAATGTCCGAGTATAAAGATCAAAGATCAAAGATCACAAACCTGGAAGATGGGCACGGGCTGGTTCTTCAGGTAAGCCTTGGCGACAAACTGCGGATCCTTCTCAACCTGAAATCATGACCAATGTTCACTATTGTAGACAATAGAACCGTGATCATAGATCAAACTACAAAAGATCAAAGATCAAAGATCAACGTACAGCTTCAGCATGAGACAGGATACTCGCGTGAACGTCCGTGTCAGCCAGGAAATGCTTGTTCTTCTCCTTACCCAACTGCTGGACAATGAACGGCGCCTGAAGATGAGGAATCAGACGAAAAAACTCGAACCGGTTTACATCATGCCCCGAGGCAATTTTCATCCCAGTAGATTACTGTAACCTTCAGTTGATTCCGAGTACCGTAACCTCTTGATTATGGATTTTTCGAGTACCATAATCGTTCACCTGGATATGTAACCTTCCCATTACCGTAGTACCTTCTTCAAGGACTTTTTACTGATTGACGATTGCCCACAATTACCATAACCAAATGATACACTTTTTCTTTTGCTCTATAGCGTATCTATCCCCGTTCTCCCTTTTCATTCCATCCCTAGATTTGAATATCGATTGATTGTGCGAACTGGAATATCGATTGATTGTTCATGTTGTGGATGTCTCCATCAAATTGAATTGTGTATTATATTGGTGGTCCTATGGGATATCCTTCATCTCGATTCTACTAATCTATTCATCCATTATCCATTTCCCTGTTTTCTTGTTGAGTCAACGTGAAATCGTGATAAAAAGTGATGAAATTGGTTCATTTATGAGGATAATGCAACTTTAAAATGTACAAAGTTAGGAACGAACTTGACGGTAAGAACTTAATCCTGTTACAATATGGTTTAAATCGCACTCTATCTATCAACGGCTAGCTGGAAATGATGGTTACAAGTCACCAAAATTTAATAAAATTTAATAATGCTTTACAACATCACATTGAGGTGTATATTATTTGCAAAATTAGATAATATTATAGATTGAATTAATATTTTGGCTTATGATGTCTGGGCTGCTACGTCTATACAAATCTGGTATGTGTGTGATATTTGAGTGCTCTGGCCTTTCGCACAGGTCGAACAGCTACGTTACAGATTTGCAAAATGTGGTCAGGTTTTTAAAACCCGCACCGAAGGCCACGATCGACGGTAAACGTCCTCAACGTCGAGACCTTCGAACCCGTCTACCACATTATATCCCGGAGTGGTAAGGGGATCTGGAAGACTTTTTGTTTATTCTATAATAATAATAATCAATAGTACAATACAATTAACTTTATGAAAGACAGAACCATTTGGTGAGATAATGGGGGAATGCATGGATCGAAACGTACGTTGCAAACTACGAAGCCTGACCGCATTTGGTAATTAAATTTTTTTTATTGCATTTTGTAATCTTTGTGAAAGCATTGGCGCATTTTGTGTTTTTTGTGAGAATAGAACGCATTTTGCAAATTCATAACGTAGCTATTCGACCTGTGGGGTCATCGTTGACACGGTTCTCGTGATATATGTCACCAACCATAGCTCAATGGTTATTTGAGACCATGACCTTGTAAAATGTTATTATTGCAATAATATTACTTTTTTTTACATTACGAAAGCGATTCATTCTTGATTATAGCGTTCTTAACGCTCGGTTTACAGTAATTAGGGTAATTGCGATAATCTTTCTTGGACCAACGGTAAACATCAATTATCTCTATTCGATGAGTTCTCGGTATAGATTCATGTATAACAAGTATCCTTGTGAGGATTTATGCAGCGCTGGATTCGGGTACATATTTTGATGACATATTTGAAGGAGTATGTTTGTAACGGATTGTAAATTTACTTTAACTTTCCCGGTAAACTGTGCGTTAGGATTATCAAGAATGAATCGCCTTCATAATGTATTTACGAACATATTCGCAGGCCTCCATCTTTAACGACCGCTAGTCCACTCCACGTACGAGAAAATGTTACAAAAAAAACAACAATTGAAAATAATGAATTCGATTTTTATTTTAAACTATCATAAATTAAAATCATATCATTATAATCATTATAACTATAATTATAATCATCATTATAATCACAATCACTATAATCACCATTCCATTATAAATTGTAATTTTATTATCATTATCAAATTCTAATGCAAAATATTTTTGATTGATTTTTTAAATGATTTTTGTAAGATTTTCATAAATAGAAAAATAGAAAAAGAATTTGAACTTGTGTGGGAATCGAACTTGCGAGCAAAAGATATATAGACAATTCTCTTATCCATCCGGCCACCACTGCTTGGTCTTGATCTCACAGATACTGGATCTTATTGTAGGGCGAAAAAAAGACAGTCAGAAATATGCAAATTACTCGGCCCCCAGGGGTACGTTGCCAAAATCCTTAACATTGGGAGTCTCCTATTTGGGAGACCTATCGAATGGTATATGTCCCATTCCGAAGTCCGGGACCGCCGCACCATACTTCCCTTGTGATAACAATGGAACAACTTTTATTGTCATAGGCCATCTCCCAATCGATCTAACAATAAGAACCGTTGCCGAAACAGGCGTCCTCCAAGAAAGCGACCTCTCCATATCCTGGCCTGGTCTCTCTCCAAAGGAGGGTAGTCCAAAGACCTCTGTTGATGGCAAGAGGGAGGTAGAGAAAGATCAGCAGACAAGAAAGGGGGATGACTAACGGGGTGAATGAATGAATAGGCAAAGAATGTTAGATTGTTTTCTCAAGATTATAGCGCGTCGATATGATATTATGCCTAAACAATCCCTCACAGATGAAATTAAAGATGGTCTCTTAGATCTCGCATATTCATATTGATATTTTATTTATATTGATATTTTGATATTTTCGCCATTCTCATTCCAATGCGAGTTATTGCGGGTAAAAGTCAAGACGTTTCCACAAATTCCGACATTCGACAGCGTCTATCTTCGTCGAAATTGATCTTACTTCAAATCGAAACGTTGCACGCAACAAAGATCAGTAGAATCATATCATGTCACTACAGATCCGATGACCCACCGCTTAGTTGGTCTCGATAAAGTGTTCAAATGTAAAAAAATGTAAATTAATCGAAACGCTATCTTCTCCGGCACTGTATCACAAATACATTCTCTTAAAAAAAATATTTATACCAGGTTTACTTTTTTCATTATCCGTTAGTTGCATCGATCCTTACGCGACTTGCGTGTTATGTTTGCAGAAATCATAGATGGATTGTTGTTCAATACTGATTTGACGAACGATTTTATTGTGAGCACGTCATGGCGCCATCCCATTAAAAATCAGTTAGAACGTGAAAAAAATCGAAAATTTCGCAATATCTTTTTTTGGGTTTATTTTTTTTTTGTTTTTTTTTCTCGATCTAAGCAAGAAATATTTTTGGAAATATAAAATGTGACATATTTTTTTCCGCTAGTGTACCCATCCCATCGCGTAGTGGTTAAACAGCGGTCTACTAACCGCATTGACGCGGGTTCGAAACCTACAAATATCAATTTTTAGCATAAATATACTGAGGACTGGGCTTTGTGCAACCTGTATATCTGAGCATTGTCAATGATGTTTCGTTCAGAGACCCTGTGCCTTCAAAGCTTCGTATGATCTCTGCAAGCACTCAAACAACGCCGGTTCGAATCTTTCATGTCCATTAACTTTTGATCGATATTATTATGATATTATTATTATTTATTATTAAAATTATTAATAATTATTCCAGGCGGCAGCGATCAAGTCTACGGCTAGTGGGAATGATAAGTAAATTACTAGATTGAAAATACCAGAGTCATTGAGTACTCTTTCAATGCTGACACCGTTGTCAATGGTCTCTTCGACGCTCTATGATCTCTCATTGTTAGAGAACAGCGAAATAATGTGCGCGGTGAAGAGGCCATTGAGTTAGGTCACTCTCCCTTTCAGTGTTGTCAATGCTGATGCTCCGAAGCAGTCTGCCGGACGACAAGCGCGAGTGAGTTTGATATTGGGCGTATAAAAATCACTCGTTTTCTTTGTCCGCAGTAGTTCTTGCTTTGCGTAGTTCAAAAACTATGAACGCTCTCGTTCAAATATCAAATCGGCGATAGTCAGACAGGTTAGGTGTGAGGAAGTAGAGAGGTAATGCTACAATACAGCCCGATCTCCTTTTGTACACGAGTACCACTGTGACGCACTGCGGCGATCATTGGCGCTCATCATTTATTTCTGTGGGTACTGAATATTTTTCGATTCTCAAAGTCTTAATCATGAGTTTCCGCTATCAAAAGTTGTTTTAATGACTAAAGAAACTGAAATTTTTTTTTTATTAATGATAAAAAAAACAATTAAAAGACAAATCACACTGGTCCGGATACGATGGGTAAATATTTACTGGAAAGGTATACTGTAATATTGCGCATCGATCGCACCATCGCCGTAAGATATTTTTCGAAATTTACAGTACCAAAATAACAGTAGTAATAATAATAATAATAATTTATGCATTACAAGGATAAATTATAATAGCGAATAATTGATATCGTAAGAATTACATAAAATACGATGCCACAACTTAGGTAGCAAAGAAAAACTTAGGTAGCAAAGAAATAGTAGTTTTGTTTCACTTTCTTTAGCCATTAAAACAACTTTTAAATTTACAGTAGTTTCGTTTCAGTTTCTTTAGTCATTAAAACAAGTTTTCATAACGAAAACTCGTGATTAAGAATTTGATTATCGAAAAATATTCAGTACCCATAGAAATTAATGATGAGCGCAAATGAGCGCGGCAGGGCTCCGCAGTGGCACTCGTGTACAAAAGGGGATCGGGCTGTACTGTATAAAGGATACTCTGAAAAAGTGTGTGTGCAAGCTTTTCAATACTCATATGAGATATATTCTATCATATTCTATCATATTCTATCATATTTTGGTTTTTCAGCCATTACTTTTTTCGCAGTCAACCATTTCTCTTCATTTTTGTATGTTTGTATAGATGATACTGTGCTATAGTAGTCCAATTTTTATTGATTTTGGATTACAAACAACTGAGTAGTCACCAGTTTTCAAAAATTGACAATTTTCGCAGTATAAAAACATACTAAAAATGAAGAGAACCGGTGACTGCGAAAAAAGTTATGTCCGAAAAACCTAAATATGATCCACCATTAAAGCACTGTATCAATTACTTAAAAGTTTCCTTAGCGCCGAGCAGCGTGCTTTGATCTTAATATGATCGTTTCTGAGTTTTTAAATTCAATTCAAATCCAATTAAGGAAAATAAAATTAGATTAAATTTATTGAAAATAAATTTCTGCGTAATGTAAGCTCGTTGCATATTCAAAAAAAAACTTGCTTGCAGAACAAATTTTGCATTATTTCTTTTTTTTTATTATATGAATTGCAGTGCCGCACATGCAGCATCAATTTCGATTCTGTGGAAGCAGCAACGCTCCATAAGAACACGAATCACAGGACCTATAAGGTTAAATTTATGTTTATTGGTTCATGATTCTTCCCATCAATAGGCTGAATCAGTAAAAAACACAGGAAACAATTAATGTGCACTGTGTTAACACGCATCTCGCCTAAGAATTGACCGAAATCAACAGATTTACTACACACTTTTGAGTTGACCCACACTTTTCTCCACTGTTTCCGATAGGCATTGGGTAGGGCATCACTAATTCAGAGTAAGGATGGTAGATCATGCACCTCTCCAGGAGCTCACGTCATAGATCGTCGTTGAGGCTCTTTCCGATGCGATTTTCTCGGTCCACAGTAGTGCTATGAAAAAGTTTCCAACAGATGAAATGTGTATTTTCTCAAGTACTTTCAGAAAAAATGTGAAAATTAAACTTTTTAATTTTTCGCTCCCTAAGAAATTGATCGCGTTCCATAGTTCCAGGAAAGATTTTTTCATAGTATCAATCGATAGAGCTCGTTATTGCTCTCATCTAAGCTCTTGGGAGACGATTTTCATGGGGATATGGCTGAATTACATCCAAAAAAACTGCATTTGAATGTTGGTAGATCACTAATAGTCGCTTTGATCTACTCGAAATTGCCGGCACCTTGACAGGATTGTCCTGTAACATACGGGAGAGTGGGCTGAGGATAATTTTGACGTCGAGTCGCTCACCCAAGCTCGTTTTGTTCTCGCTGCAGCCAAACCAGCGAAATTAGTCCCTTCTGATGGTTCCTGGTATTGATTGACCGATGATTACTGTAGATATGAGAAAATATTCCAGTTCGGACCAGTAAATGAGCATTCAAGATGGCTACTTGGAATGGGATAGGTTTAGTTCAACGAAAACGCGCTCCGGAATACTTCGAGAAATATAGATCACTTGGCCAGAGAGCCAGATAGCTATAACTTGAATAAAAAATCAGGTCAATCAATACCACGAACCATTAGAAGGGACTCCTTTCGCTGGTTCGGCTGCAGCGAGAACAAAACGAACATGAGCAAGCTACACGATGTGAAAATGATCCTCAGCCCATTCTCCTGTATGTTACAGGACAATCCTGTCGAGGTGCCGACAATAGCGAGTAGATCAACGCGACTATTAGTGATCTACCAGCATTCAAATGCAGTTTTTTTGGACGTAATTCAGCCAAATCCCCATGAAAATCGTCTCCCAAGAGCTTAAATGAAAGCTGTGAACGAGCTATATCGATTGAGACTTCATGACAAGATAGATTTTCAGCAACACCCATGTTGTAATATATCATTTGAAAGAGCAAAAAGTTCTGAATAAAATGGATCTCAGTTCACGTCGATCCATAAGCTTTTACACCTGCTACATTGACCGAAGTACGAAAGTAACTTTCACTCTGATAAGATCAAAACAGCTTATGAGACACAAAAATTACAAGGATAACCTATCGTGTGATAGGTTATCCTATCGAAAACTGTGGAGAAAAGTGGGGGTCAACTCAAAAGTGTGTAGTAGAATCGGTCAATTCTTAGGCGAGATGTGTGTTAAATCTATAGCCATTGTCCCTGTTTTCACAGGTGCTGCTCGAAAATATTCACGGACTTTTGAATAAAAATTTAAATGTTCATTTATTATATTTTTTTCTACATCATAGTAAGACTGCAAGACATTATTAATTTAAAAGTGGAATATTTTCGTGAAAGATCGGATACAATATTTTATACGATACATATATAGCATTTTATAATAATTAAGCTTGTTGATCCATGGTGTGAATTATGGCGCACTAAAAACAGTGGAAAATGGAAAATGGCGAGTTTCTATTGTCTAAAAAAGTATATTGGAAAACCGAAAATGGAAATTTGGAATTGAATTTGAATTGGATTGGAATTTGAATTCGTGGGGGCGAAAAAGGTACGTTAATTCAAATTTTGACATTCCAACATCGAGTTTCAACTGTTATAACACCTAAATAAATCCGAAATATCATTTTCCGACGTTTATGAAGCGAGGGAACTTGAATTCCTACTTAACATCCTTATTAAAACCGCAGTTGGAAAGTCAGAATTTGAATTCCCGCACCGTTTTTTCGCGCCTGCGAATTCACATTTTCGAGTTTCCAGGTGCTTTTTGGACCCTGGAAAATCGCCATTTTCCACTGATTGCTAGTGCGCCATAAAGAGTAAAAGATATGTTTATATTAGCGATCGCTCAACTGGCTGCGAGGCTACTAGTCTGGATAGTTTTTCCGAAATTCGTTATTTTTCGATATTTTGAAAATTTAAGAGACCAGCTCGACTCGAGCTCGAAGACTCGAGCATTTAGGCCCACTGCCGGGCATTTGCCAAGACATTCGATTTGATCCTCAACACTTTCTTCATTAATACAATCAAATCAGCAATAGATGCTCATATGATCATAGACACATACCGGTGGCAAGACCGATGAAAGTTATAGCGAAAATACACTGATGCTCAAACCCGGATCACATATGCCATATATATTTAAAGAAATTGTAGATCTGCGAAACGACGATTTTTCACGTGGCACTGAAACGGTGGCATTCGTTTCCGCAAACGGACGTGCATCGGCCACCATCCGACCTATGAATCAACTTGCCTTGACGGTCGATTCAAAGTGCGGGTTGAAAAAATAAAAATAAAATAATTATTTTTCTCATTAAAAAAATGAGTCTATTTGTATATTTTTCCTGTGTACACGCATCACGTCGAGTAAAATGACATACTAAAGCTACCTCTTACTCTTGCGCAATTCAAGAAATTATTTTTTTCGATTTTTGCGAATTATACATACATATCCCACATTCTGTGCCTCTCGGTGTGAAAAGTTGGATGGCCACAGGAATGTGACCATCATGTGCATAATTGTCAGGGCTACAATGCTTGCAGTATCTCTTCAACGGGGTTAGAAGTCGAAAAATTTGAAACTCAGACACGAAAAAAATATTCAAAACGATATGATATTACTGTTCCGCTGTTTTTTTGGAAAAGTGTATGACATGTTATTCACCAATAAAATGAAATAAAAGTCCTAGCTATCCAATTGAAAAGTTGAACTTTTCAATGTGACATATGTGATCCGGGTTTGAGACAGGACATTTTCACTACTACTTTCGTCAGTCCACCAGTTGATAAAAGTATTGAGGCCAGATCGAAAGTCTTGGCGGACCATGCCCGTGTCATACCGAGCCGGTCTATTAAATATTCCCGCGCAAAAACAACGCGCAACAAAGCGCGGTAAATTCAAATTGAGTGAGAATTCATTTTTTTATAATGGTGTGATGATTTTGATAACTTTGGAAAAATATTGAGACTAAAATTTTGGTTACTATGGCGTATTGTCGAGCGATCGCTAGTATAAACATATTTATTAGTTCTTTATTCATTGAGAAACACCCAAAGGCGTGGCGCGGCGCTATGCCGCGAGGTGCCTTTTGAAAAGGCATACTTGTACATCAATTAAAGTTGAAGTTCCAATTTTCTTTGCAGTGCTCACTATGCCCATGTGCATACACTCGGAAAGCGGCACTGGCTAATCATTGGAAGGCGAAACATCAGTACGTACAATTCCTCATTCCGTTACATGCCTTACATTCCTGCGCCGTACCCCCCTCCCCCCGCGTCTCCTTGGTTACGGCGTACAGTACCGTGCAAAAGATTTTCAAATTTGGTTTTTTCGTCATAACTTTTTTCAAACTCAGTCGATCGTGTCCAGATTTCAAGGGATTATTATGAAAGTGGTTTTTACGTGGTTTACACAAACAAACACCCCGATGGAGCTGTTGTGGTGAAATTTATTTCGATTTTATCAAAAGTCACAAAAATTAGATTTTCATTTTCTTCGATTTCTTCGATTTTTTAACTTATTTTGCTTCCAATGTGTGTTATATCGTTTAAAAACCATGACACCAATTATTGGGAGTAAGAATATACCGAGATCCGAGCGAGAATCCTTTCGTCGTTGGCGTCAGATGGGACTGTCCGCAGTCACCCCCCCCCCCCCCCACAATAGTTCAGGATGTCTGTTTCGACCTTCGACAAGGCTTTCAAACTTCCAATCTATGCTCCAACAATGAAGAACACTAATGGACAACCTCGCAAGACAACCACTACATCGGATAGTCTCATTACCTGCATCTCCAAGGTGAAGACGAGGCTCAAGAACTGACGGAATTTCACCAAATTGTGGTACCTAAAGCTTCTAAACTTGGCTAAAAAGATGTTTAAGGGGTCCATAAACACTGTGCAACGTCGTCTTCGTACGTCGGGTCTAGCTTGAAGTCGGCATGTCATGAAACCGTTGATCTACGAAAGCAATCGCAAAGCAAGGATCGCATTGGCAAAACAGCACCTGCATTGGACCCTCCAACAGGGGAAGTAGGTCGTATTCTCAGACGAAATTAAGTTTCTGATGATGTATACGGAGGGAATAACTCATCATGTTCATCATCCGGTTGGCGTTAGATTTGATGTGAAGTACCAGCTGCCCACCTTGAAGCATGGAGGAGGATCGTTGATATTTTGGAGTTGTTTCTCTGTAGATGGGGTTGGCCCCCTGATGAATGGGAATGGAATTATGAAGAACGAAGACCGCATTAATATCCTAGTGACCCATTTCCTTCCCTTCAAACATCTTTTCAGCCAAGTTAGCTTCAGGTACCACAATTTGGTGAAATTCCGTCAGTTCTTGTTGATGTCCATAGCAAGGCTGTGCATTTTTCGTTTTTCGATTTTTCGGATTTTTCGATTTTTCGACTTTTTTCAAACAATTTTTTCGACGAAAAATTTTTCGACTTTTTTCTCGAAAAAAATGAGAACAGAAAATAACACTGAAAATTGATTATTTTATCGATTCATTGATATTTTAAAGTTCTTTAGTTGTATTCCAGGCAACGTTTTTAATAATTTAATCATTTTTTGACACTGTAATTGTCATATTTTGTCTGAAAGATTCTCTTAAGGAAAGCTTGTCTAACTCAACTACCATAGATTAATCCACACTCTCTGAAAAAGACACTTTAGATAATACTCTTTCGCTTGATATAGTAACGGGGACTGGTGTATCCAGCGATGTCGCGAGAAATCAAAAAAAAAAGCATTTAAACATTTTTCTACAACATTTTCGTTTTTTTTCGAAATTTTTCGAATTTTTCGACTTTTATTTCCGAAAAATTTCGTTTTTCGAAATTTTTTTTCGCACAGCCCTGGTCCATAGCATTGAGCCTCGTCGACTATCCGATGTCGTGGTCGTCTTGTGAGGTTGTCCATTAGTATTCTTCATTGTTTGAACATAGATTGGAAGTTTGGAAGCATTGTCGAAGGTCGAAACAGACATCCTGAACTATTGTGAGAGGGTGACTGCGGACAGTCCCATCTGACGTCAACGACGAATGGATTCTCGCTCGGATCTCGGTATATTCTTACTCCCAATAATCGGTGTCATGGTATAAAAACGATATAACACAGATTGGCAAGAGCTCCATTGGGGTGGTTTTTGTGTAAACCACGTAAAACCATTTTCAAAATAAATCCTAGAAATCTGGACCCGATCGGTTGAGTTTGGAAAAAAAAGTTGACGAAAAAACCAAAACTTGATAACCTTTTGCACGGTACTGCAGGTTGCGGCGTAGGCACGTTATGCAAATGAACGATGCTTTACCCTCCCAAGACTAATATCTTTCTACAGGCTTTTCTATCTGATATGAATCTTGAATGAATCTTCCTTAATTTTGAATGTTTCCTGGAAGGGGACTCAAACTATTGATCATGTTCTCTTGATTGAAAAAGGCGATAGTGGGAGTGTAGTCTAATTGACCGCACAGCATAGATAAATGCCGAAGCATGATCATAACTATACTCTAATTGATAGTCGCAAGTCCACCTTTAGTGGAGAGCATTTACATATGTAAATTTATAATCATGGTCTCTGTCTGCGAATCTAATAATGTGTCCATGCATACCGTCTCTGGTATTTCCAAACTAGTAGTTTACTTACGTGACGTTACAGACTAGCAGTTTCCTGTTAGTTTACTAGAAGTGAAAGAATATTTGACGAAATGCATTACAGTATATACACCACTTCTAGTAAACTTAAGTTTAACTAGCCGTAGACTTGCAAGTCTACGGCCAGTGGGAATGATAAGTAAACTACTAGTTTGAAAATAACAGAGGTAAAGCGCATCAGCATTGCAACGTAAAACGCAACAGCATTATTTTCAGAAATGAGAAGGAATCCACCGACGGCGCAAGCACCTGACACTCGAAGCTACTCTGTCTTTTTTAAATTAACGTAGCATAAAACTGTACCCGATGAGGCAGTTCAGTTTAAACAAATATAATCCGCAGTAACAGTACATTTCCGAAAACAAAACATAAAATAATAAATAAAAATGAGAAAACTAAAGAATAGTCGATAAAAATCATATGACGAAAGTGGATTGCTTTCGATATTCAATTCGAATAAAACACTTGTACATTACATCAGAATTACACATCACTTCGTCCAGTACTGCAGATTGAGACGATGGAGATGGGCTGTCCGCTTATCTTCACTTGATCCTGACAGATCGTCGAGAAGAGTGTTGGAATGGCACCCACAAGGGCCAAAAGCGACAAAGAGGAATTTGTGAAGATAGTCGGGCCAGGCTTTATCAACGTTGCACGCAACAAGGATCAGTGGAACCATATCATGTCACTACAGATCCGGTGACCCACCGCTTAGTTGATCTCGATAAAGTGTTTAAATGTTTGAAAAAAATTAATGAAACCCACAAATTTCATATGCTCGCATTTCACTCAATGCAGCACCTAATAATATCACACAATTTGCAGCAAACTTGCCCCTTTTTTTCGGAATAATTGTAACACGTCTTCAATCGAAAAAAATAATATTATTTGTATTTCCATATGTACACAATATCACTCATTACTAGCCACTAGCCACTAATCACGTCGCCATTAGGGTTCTCCATCGAGTCCGATCGTGTCTTGCTATTTGCATGAATTGACAAGGGAACCTTTCGGTCTCGTTTTCATCACATGAAATGGCAGTATCATGACTGAAAGAAGTCTTCGATGCTGATTAGGAATCCGTTTTGAAACGTCGCCCAATCGGGCTGAGCTTCGAGAAAATCGATATTGAAATTTGGGTGGTCGATTTGAAAATTCGAAAAATCTCCTACACAACAAATCTCGATGGGTTCGCTAACTCATCTATCAAACACGAAACCAACTGGCCGTGTGGTGTAGTGGATAAGGTGTCTGCATTCACTTTTGGCTGTCAGGGGTTCAATCCCCCTTGCTGCAGTTTTCTTTTGCTGATTTTATAGTTGTCAAGATCAAACGTTCAAGCTTGTTTGTCAGTGTTGATCACTATTGATTGAGTTTCTCTTTGATGCTTGCTTGCGCTCTCTTCTGTGCCATTAAAATACCTTTGTGCTTCTTATTCAACCTATATTATGACGATCACACCTTCAATCATCGTTGCCCTTCTCGCAGAATTCTACCCTCCATCGTTGGATCCTTCTGACGCCACTCGAAAAGATAGGAAGTTCGCTCATGCCATCATCTCCAAGCGTCGAGCTAAAAATTCATAGAGATAGATAAAGATAAAATTGATAAGATATACAGCTAGCGATAAAGTGTGTTCTATTTACTGATTTCTTAATCACAGTAATGCACTGTTACATTTGCGTTACGTGTCTACGCCGTAACCCTCTCCGTCGCCTCTCCGACGCGGCGGAGAGGGTTATGGCGTAGGCACGTAAGGCAAATGTAACAGTGCATAAAACATTTTAATCTTTCGGTAATTATGAGGAGAGAAAAAAGGAATAGACTGAATGTGCCAGAGAGAGAGAAAAAGGAAAGATAGAGACAAAATCAAAAACTGCGGTCCGATGTTTCGGCCCTCGGTTCTAGACACCAGAACCGCCCCGTGTGGGTTGGGCCTCATCAGTAGACGAGCCCACACGGGATTTTTGAAAGAGAATTTGAAAAAAAGTATAAAACAATAGCAATTTCATGAGATAATTTAATATAATGTTAGTCAAGCAAAATAAACAAAAGTGAGTTGGGGAAGACAGACGGTAGGTCGGTATATACCTCATTGATTCTCCGCCGACATCCATTGTTGTCTGACGCCTATTCTTGTACCAGCCAAATGATGATAATAATCAGAAATGTTTCGATCGGAAAGGAATATGCTCAATTGGCGCGAGAGCAAGGATAGAGTGCGTAGACATGAGAGAGTGCAGATTGTAAAGTTAGATAGTGCGCAGAGACGAGCCTGTAAAGGTGTTAACACCAATATATGTTGGAATGCTCTGTAATAGCTGTACCGTCATGTAATTTAATATTAATATCCAAAAAAAGCACATTCATAATCATTTTTATTTGTTTGTTCTAATGTAAGAGATGCATGATACATACTTTTAGTCATTTTTATAAATTGTTTAGTTTTATTGGAGATGTGTAGTAAGTCATCTACGTATCTATATGTTCTTCTAAGTGAATAAACAATGGGGATATTAGATTTGATATGCTTTTGTATATACTGAAATTCCATGACTGTTAATGTTAGAAGTTGCACTACAGTACCTTTTGAAGTGATTTTGTATAAATCTCAGAATCTTTTGTAACTCTATGGATATTGGTTTCAGACTGCTGTTAAAAGCACCTGCTATGAATCTGAATTTGATTGGATTTTTATGCATTTTTGGAATACCGTATATTCTTGGCAGAGCTCCGTTAACTTGCGGTGTAATTCCAAAGCTTCTAGTAAATTTTACATGTTCATTTATCAGTTTGTCATAATTCATATTTTCTTTTAGAGCGTATGTTTGAGTTCCTCCATTGTTCGTGCCAAGAAGAACAAAATCAGCAAAAGAAAAATGCTGCAAGGGGGATCGAACCCCTGACAGCCAAAAGTGAATGCAGACACCTTATCCACCACACTACACGGCCAGTTTGTTTCGTGTTGGATAGATGAGTTAGCGAACCCATCGAGATTTGTTGTGTAGGAGACCTCGCGAATTTTCAAATCGACCCCCCAAATTTCAATATCGATTTTCTCGAAGCTCAGCCCGATTGGGCGACGTTTCAAAACGGATTCCTAATCAGCATCGGAATCAGTCAATCAGAATCAGTCAGGATATTGCCATTTCATGTGATGAAAACGTGACCGAAAGGTTCCCTTGTCAATTCATGCAAATAGCAAGACACGATCGGACTCGATGGAGAACCCTAATGGCGACGTGATTAGTGGCTAGTGGCTAGTAATGAGTGATATTGTGTACATATGGAAATACAAATAATATTATTTTTTGAAGACGTGTTCAACTGCAAAGTTGTAGCTCACATCGACCCGGTTCTGATTCTTTTTGGAAGAGTCCATACGATCAAAACATACGAAATTACGTTCGTTAAATAATGACTCAAAACATTTTGAAAAAATTACTTGACTTTGTTTAAAATGATATTTAAAAAATTAAACACATTATTTTTATCCGAACAGTGACAAAACAGTCACACTTAGAGAAAAAAAACATAATGGTTGTAAACCCTAACCCAAATCCTAAGGAATTGCAGATACAAAACCCTTACTATTAAGGGTTTGGCCAGCGCGCCAACTAGGGTTTGAAACCCTTATTTGTAAGGCCCCACGTCTCCCCTTTGTATGATATATGAGTTCACTCTGTGTTACGGCATGTCCGTGTAGCGCAGTGGGTAAAGCGCTTGTTGTGGTGTGCGGAGGGGTGCGCCTCCGCCTGTTCGTTGCCTGCTATGATCAAAATCTGTTGCGTCTTTTCAAGGTCACTAAGGGTTTCAAGCCCTAACATGTAAGGGTGAAAGCCTTATGGGTAAGGGTATCGAAACCCTTGCCCGTAAGGGTTATATACAGCGTAGCATGCCAACAAGGGTTTTAAACCCTTGCATTTAAGGGGTTTTTTTCTCTGAGTGCATCAACGGAATTAACTGAATTCTGAAACGTGAAAATTATGATGTCATAATTTTAGATAATGTCACTACTTTCACTACACCAGGGCTGTGCATTTTACGTTTTACGATTTTACGAATTTTACGATTTTACGACTTTTTTCGTAAAATTTTTACGTCGTAAAATTTTACGAGTTGTTGAAAATTTAACGAATCGAAAAATATGACAAAAAACTTGAATAATTAGTGAAATTATTGATAAGAATTGGCGGAAAGTCAATCTTTGGAGATGTATACATAATTTTCAACAAGTTTTAGCTGAAATTTCTTGCCTATCGCCTGCCCTTTGCATAAGAGAGTCGTTTATGAACATTCGCTTGTTTAATATCTTTTATCACGAAATACATTTGGGACAATTTCTTATAAATTTGGCATGTAATGTTTTACGAAAATTTTACGAATTTTACGAGAAAAAAAGTCGTAAAATTAAGTTTTACGAAAATTTTACGAAAAAGATTTTACGCACAGCCCTGCACTACACTATGACTCATGACTATGACTTGTCACTACTTTCGTTCATAATTAGTTTATTTCGCAACAATAATATTGGAAGAGTCGATACGATTAAACCAAAGGATTGGTATGGACACTGTGGACAGTTGAATTTCTCTCAATAATCATTGGAATCATAGGAATCAGAGGATTCACATATTTTTATCTAAAAGTTTTTAGTGTGGATCTGTTTGCCCAATGCACTTATGTATCTATATTAAAAAAAGTTTAAAAAAAAGTAATTGCTAGAGCTGCGAAGCTAAATTGGTATACTGTAGCATACTGTAGAATGTTTCGGTAAATGTGCTAACATTATGATTTCTTCACCTTATTATGAATATATCTCTCATTGCATGACTCCATTCAGTCAATTCCCACAATACAATACTGATAAGTACGCACCAAAGTCTGACCTAGCGTACTACAGTTTGCCCTATTTGAACTCTGCACGTTCTTTGGAGTCTAACGTGCCAGGTAGATCACAGCTAATCGATTCCCATCTTTGTTATTGTCATCCTAGACTAGCTGATTCATTCTTATTCTTTTCTTCCCATAGCACGTTGTGCTTAGTTCGTCTATTCTCTAATAAAGTAGTCATCATTCTCTACAACTGTTATGTAAATACATAACATTTATTGGCGACCAGGATCTTTGACGACTCCCACGTAAGTCTTTATTAGTGTTTCGTTCTTTTTCACTTTTGTTTCGTTGTTTGTCATCATCCTTGTCTTGTCTCTTGTACTTGTCTTATTCTTGCACTCTGTATCTGTTGACTTGCTTATTCTGTAAGCAAGTAAAGGTTACCACGTTCTCGGACGTGAAGACAGAGTGTAAGGAAGGTTACTACGCCCCGTTTGCGTAAAGAGATGCTGACCTCTGGTGTGTTTTGATACACGGTCCGCCGAAGGCTCTGCTCAAATTTTTGAGTTGATACGAGTATGTCAGGCGAAGACATGGCAAATGCCACTGTGGCAGAGGTGCTCAAGCAACTGGCGAAGTTGCAACAAGACATATATGAAAGGTATGAAGATTCTGGGCAAGTTCCGCAGTAGAATGGAATACTGTGGCAAGAAGTGTGACGCATGGGTCCACGTTACTCCAAGACCGATTCGACTGGTCGGCAATGATGTATTCTTCAAGCTTGACTTGAAGAGAGCATTCTCAGATGAGAATGATGAAACGGTGATTGCACACATCAAGTCAGGAGACTACGCAGCTTGGGTAAAGGATGTCTTCCCAGAAGTCTGTGAGCCTGAACTGGGGACGTACAACAAGTCTGCAACTAACTGGTTGGTGTGGGGTTTAACCACTTGAGGGATTGAGGTGTGGGGTTTAACCACTGATATTGGGGTGTGGGGTTTAACCACTTGATATTGGGGGACTGAATACGAGATTGACGACTCTCTGGATCGGACCGATAAGGTGAAATGGTTGATGATGGAATGGTCTTATATACTAGTGACATGATCATATTCCAGATCCCCTTACCACTCCGGGATATAATGTGGTAGACGGGTTCGAAGGTCTCGACGTTGAGGACGTTTACCGTCGATCGTGGCCTTCGGTGCGGGTTTTAAAAACCTGACCACATTTTGCAAATCTGTAACGTAGCTGTTCGACCTGTGCGAAAGGCCAGAGCACTCAAATATCACACACACATACCAGATTTGTATAGACGTAGCAGCCCAGACATCATAAGCCAAAATATTAATTCAATCTATAATATTATCTAATTTTGCAAATAATATACATACATACCTCAATGTGATGTTGTAAAGCATTATAAAATTTTATTAAATTTTGGTGACTTGTAACCATCATTTCCAGCTAGCCGTTGATAGATAGAGTGCGATTTAAACCAGATTGTAACAGGATTAAGTTCTTACCGTCAAGTTCGTTCCTAACTTTGTACCATAGGTGGGCACGCTGGGGGAAAGGCTGAGCGCAAACGGGTAAATTGTAAGGCAAGGCTATGCGCATGGCCATTTTTAAGCAAATTTGACTGAAAGTTTTCCAATTTTTGCGAGGCAAGCCTATGCGCAAGGACCCGCAAGAGAAGGCAAGGCTGTGCGCAAAAAGAATTCGTTTTCACACGCCCACCTATGCTTTGTACATTTTAAAGCTGCAATATTTCATAAATGGACCAATTTCATCACATTTTATCACGATTTCAAGTTGACTAAACAAGAAAACTGGGAAATGGAGAATGGATGAAATGATTAGTAGAATCGAGATGAAGGATATCCCATAGGACCACCAATATAATACACAATTCAATTTGATGGAGACATCCACAACATAAACAATCAATCGATATTCAAATCCACAAAATCAAGAGAAATTCCAATCTAGGGATGGAATGACAGGGAAAGGAGGATAGATACGCTACATAACATGCATACTTGAAAGAAGAAAAAAAGATTAAAGTGTATCATTGGTTATGGTAATTGTGGGTAATCAGCAATCATTAAAAAGACCTTGAAGAAGGTACTACGGTAATAGGAAGAGTAAATAACCAGGTGGAAGGTTACGGTACTCGCAGTCAATCGATAATCGGTTACAGTAATCTACTGGGATGAAAATTGCCCTCGGGGCATCTTGTAAACCGGTTCGAGTTCTTCGTCTAACTCCTCATCTTCGGGCGCCGTTGAACGCTCCTGAATGACCGAGTATAAAGATCAAAGATCAAAGATGAAAATACCAAAGATCAAAGATCAAACTACAAAAGATCACAAACCTGGAAGATGGGCACAGGCTGGTTCTTCAGGTATGCCTTGGCGACAAACTGCGGATCCTATTCAGCCTGAAATCATGAAAAATGTTCACTATTGCAGAAAAAAACATCAGCAATCTGTGATCAAACTACAAAAGATCAAAGATCAAAGATCAACGTACAGCTTCAGCATGAGAAAGGATACTCGCTCGAACGTCCGTGTCAGCCAGGAAGTGCTTGTTCTTCTCCTTACCCAACTGCTGGGCGATGAACGAGTGAAGTGTGCCACCACTGGTCTTCACTGAAAATAATCGATAATAGTAGATCAATGAGGATCAAAGATCAACTCTACGACTCAATCAGTGGTAATACCGTAGGGTAGTTAAGGATAAGGTAGCAATTTGACAAATATACCGTATATGTTGAGGTGGCCCGTGAGCGTCTGAATCTCCCTGCGACAAAGACGACGACGTTCTTCGACGGTGGCGATAGTGAGAATGACGATGATGATGAGGATGATGCAGGAGTGGCCTCCGGATTCAGCGGAGTAGAGAGTGGAGCAGTGAGGATGAGGAGAAACAGCGGAGAGGAAAGGCTAAGGAGGTACGGTAGATACACGATAATGGTACGGTAGATACACCATAATGATATGGTATTAGGTTGATTCATAAGTCTTGTCGCATTTTGGAGGGGTATGTTTGAGCTATCACTGCTCAGTCGTGCGATATCAATTTCTCCTTCCGTTATGGCAGTAAATAAGTCAATACTACTACTCTTTGATTGTACAAGTGAATTGTGCCTACATCGAATCTAGTGGCTAAAATGCATCTTCATTTCATTCTCATTTTAGCGCACATTCGACACGTCATGTTGTTTTTCTTTCTATAACACAGTATTCTGGTCCAAGCCATTTTTCTTCCAAAGCAAGACAAAGGAGAGACCATTGTATTCGAGAGAGTTTGTACAGTCGCGCCGGAAAGTCAGTGCCAACTTTTTGTTTTTGCTATATTGTTTGAACCAAGCGTGGTATGGGGCCGCTCCCGCGAGTTCTTATGGGAATTTTATCGAGGAATCCGGCCCTGATATTGCCGACTCATGAAAATTTCTCATTATTGCGTAATGATGACGCAATCGAAGTCCACTTTTTTGAAAAATCATAACTCCGAGGAAAAATTTTTTCCAGCCTACCGTTATTCTATAAGTTTGAGATCTACGCGACGGCTTCCCAGAAAATTTTTTTTAGGTTGCTGCGATTTTTTTCAACCGCTGCGGCCTTGCTGCAACATGGCGGCTGCAAACTCAGATCTCAGCTCCAAGACATGCTAGAGACTCGTTCTTGGAATCAAAATGATCCTTGTGATGTCCCAAATTATCCCTGATAGTTTGGTTCTGATGGGACCACAATTGCCTTCAGTACACCAAAAAGTCACTTTTCCAGATGACCTCACTTTGAGGGCCTTCAGTTATGAGAGATTTTTCTAAAAATGTGGTTCTTGTGCTAAAATATGCCAAATCCATCCCAGAAGCCATCCTCACACTTTGGTGAAAGCACCTTGCTTCGCATCTTCACGGCAAACGATAAGCGAGCATGCACCCGTTTCGGAGGCGCACGTCCAGGGGAGGGGAGGGGAGGGAGGGGCGCGCGCGCGCACAGTAAGTGCGTGCGGGAAAGACTGATGTGGCACCGAGGGGCTGCAAGATGGGTTCTCCCAAGCTTGCAGACGTATTCTATGATGGTTTCGCCACATTTTAGCACAAGAACCGAAATTTTAGAAAAAATCACTGTCATAATTGTATGCCCTCAAAGTGAGGTCATCTGAAAAAAGTGACGAAAAAAGTTTGGAGTACTTTATGGTGGCCTAGTGAATTTTTATAATTGAAAAGAATACATTTTACTACAAGAATTTTAAAAAATTAGAAAAATCAGTAGGACACCAAAAAGTCACTTTTTTCAGATGACCTCACTTTGAGGGCATACAATTATGACAGTGATTTTTCTAAAATTTCGGTTCTTGTGCTAAAATGTGCCGAAACCATCATAGAATACGTCTGCAAGCTTAGGAGAACCCATCTTGCAGCCCCTCGGTTCCACATCAGTCTTTCCCGCACGCACTTACTGTGCGCGCGCGCGCCCCTCCCTCCCCTCCCCTCCCCTGGACGTGCGCCTCCGAAACGGGTGCATGCTCGCTTATCGTTTGCCGTGAAGATGCGAAGCAAGGTGCTTTCACCAAATTGTGAGGATGGCTTCTGGGATGGATTTGGCATATTTTAGCACAAGAACCACATTTTTAGAAAAATCACTCTCATAATTGTAGGCCCTCAAAGTGAGGTCATCTGGAAAAGTGACTTTTTGGTGTACTGAAGGCAATTGTGGTCCGATCAGAACCAAACTATCAGGGATAATTTGGGACATCATAAGGATCATTTTGATCCCAAGAACGAGTCTTTAGCATGTCTTGGAGCTGAGATCTGAGTTTGCAGCCGCCATGTTGCAGCAAGGCCGCTGCGGTTGAAAAAAATCGCAGCAACCTAAAAAAAATTTTCTGGGTAGCCGACGCGTAGATCTCAAACTTATAGAAGAACGGTAGGCTGGAAAAAATTTTTCCTCGGAGTTATGATTTTTCCAAAAAGTGGACTTCGATTGCGTCATCATTACGCAATAATGAGAAATTTTTTCATGAGTCGGCAATATCAGGGCCGGGTTAGTCGATAAATTTCCCATAAGAACTCGCGAGAGCGGCCTCATACCACGCTTGGTTCAAAAAATATAGCAAAAACAAAAAGTTGGCACTGACTTTCCGGCGCGACTGTATGTTGAGCGGTCGTTCTTGCTTTGAAAGTCATGAGAACGCTGTGATAAGAGCTCAAACCACTCGAAGTCCATTCCCGTATGGCAGTAGTATACAACACTAAGGCCCCTAGTATACGCACTGTGCAATGTTGGTTCAAATGCTTCGAGAAGGAGGGAACGACGTCGAAGACGAGGTCGGGTCTCGAGCTGGACTCGAACGAGCAGCGCGCTCGCATGTACCCCTATGCTATCACCCCTGGTATGTCAACGAGTTTTGGGGCTTGCTAACCGACCATCGTTCGTAGCTTACAGGATCTTGGCAAGGTCCAGAAGTTGGGTCGATGGTTACCCCACCGACTGTCGGACAAGTAGAAGAACCACCGTGCGGACTAGTGTCTGAATCTAATTTCCTACGCTCGTACAACGGCTTTTGTCGACGGGATCATCACTGGAGATGAGAGGTGGTTCCTTTAGGACAACGTAGTCTGCAGGGTTCAGTAGGTCGACTGAGGTGAGTATATTCACAGAAAAATGCCTTATATGTAAGGGAATAATTCCCTGGCTAAGGACCCCATGGGAATTATTCCCTTACAGGTAAGGGAAATATTTCACTGACCTGAAAGGGATAAATTCCCTTACGGGTAAGGGATATAAAATAGATTGAAACAATTAGAAAAATTGGCAAAGTTTATTTGCACCAGGTAGGAATCTAACCTAGGAGGTTCGGTTCTCTACACAATACTCTTGCCACTAAGTCATGAGGACATATTTCAACTCTCGTAAAACTTGATGATAGATCTAGTCAGACTTGATCGTTCATATATGAATGAAAAATTAGAAATCCCTTACAGGTAAGGGAATTTTTTAAGGGAATATTTCCCTAGTAAAAATTGCCTTACCTATAAGGGATTCTGAGTAGATAAGGGAATTATTCCCTAAGGGAAGTGCAGTTACGAGACTTCCCTAAGGGAATTTTCTGTGAGTGTAGCACAATCCCATCGCCAAACCCGAACTTCACAAGAATTAGGCCATGCTGTCTGTATGGTGGGGCAGAGGCAGTTTGGTGCATTGGGAGCTGCTCCCGCAGGGGTCGATTATTATGACCGCGGTATACTCTCGCCAACTACTGACCCTGAAGTCCAAGGTCCCATCCGTTCCCTGGCTGAACGACCGGATTCACTTCTAGCACGACAACGCCCACTTCAACAATCTGCGGGAGATCGAAATCGGGCTGACCAACTTCATCGCCTCCAAGCAGCCGTCCTTCTGGGAGCACTGAATCCACAAGCTACCCAAACTTTAGAGGAAGTGTGTGGACGCAAACGGTGCTTACTTTGGTTGATTATCTTTTGTCGAAATAAAGTTATTATATACCGTAGCTCAAATTACCGTAATCTAGCTATCGTATCCTATAATAATGTGGTGAAATTCTCGGAAAATTCAGTTGCGTGCATTACTATTACGGTAACTCGAGTTATGGTATCCATAAAAATAAAAGTCGGCCCACTATTGATATAATGCCAAATAGTATTTGGTGTGGGATTATCATGAATTTTCGACCTCAGCCATTCTCAACCATGAACCCCGGGTCATGGTTGAAAATCATGGGTAGACTGAAAAAAAGTTAGTTCGCGATTCCTGACGGTTACGGTATTGCAGTACAGTACACTCCTACTGATAACAATGGTACAACTTTGGTTGTCGTACGCCACCTTCCAACCGATTTATATCAAAGAAACATATAATTTTTCAAGTTTGATAATTTAATAAATAAATTCTAGATCTGCGAAACGACGATCCTTCACGAGGCAGTTCTTTTCGCAATGGACATGCATCAGCCACCATCCGCCCTATGAATCAACTTGCATTGACGGCCGACTGAATGTGGGAGTTGAAAAAATAAAAATAAAATAATTATTCTTCTAAATTTAAAAAAAATGTAGTCCGAGTCTATTTGTATATTATTCCTATGCACGCGCTTCACTACAAGTAAAATGACATAATACAGCTACCTCATACTCTTGCGAAATTCAAGAAATTTAATGTTCGATTTTTGCAATTTACACACATCTCACATTCAGTTGCAATTCTCGAGGCTTATGACAAACTGACTGGCCAAGGGAATGTGACCACCATGTGCATAATCGTCAGGGCTACAATATACACTATGGCATTTCTTGCAGTATCTCTTCAATGAGGATAAAAAGGTAAAAGGTAAAGGTACAACCCGTTATTCAAGGCACACGAGGTCCTGCGGGTTATCACTGCTAGGCCAGTGATATTTCAAGGCCAATTCAGTCCGGAGGGCCTAATCTCTTCTTCGGACCTACTTTACCGCATGATCTAGTCACTACCAATTCCCCTTTCGGGCGCCTTGGTGAGGCGGAGGCGGTGAAACGACCGGGAATCGAACCCAGGACAGATGGAATGATGGGGCGCGCCATAGACCACTACACCACTTCGCCTCAATGAGGATAGAAGAAGAAAAATCTGAAAATCAGACACGAAAAAACATATTCAGAACGATATTATATTATTGTTCAGGAGTGTTTATAAGAGTGCATGACATGTTATACACCAATAAAAAGAAATAAAAGTCCTAGCTATCACGATTGCAAAGTTATGAATTTTTCAATTTTTTATTTTATGAAACATATGTGAGCCGGGTTTGAGCCCCCTTTGTATACAGGTTTAACTTTGGCGGTTAGCCAGATAGAAGGTGACTTTGATAGTAAAAGGAAACGTTCAAAAAGCAGTGACAATGGAATGCTGATCTGGCCAACAGTCTTCTTTATAAAGGCATATGTAATACCGTCTGGAGATGTTGAATTTTTGTTGGGCAGTTTTTTGATAACAGACGCTATTCGTGCTGGGGTAAACAAAACGTAATCTATGGTCTTGTCGGTAACAATGACTGGCGTTGAGGGTGCACAGAACTGATTAGCATTGAAGGATTTACTAAAATAATTGGCAAATGCTTGGGCCTTAAGGGCATCATCCGTGATGACGTCACCTTGCTCGATAATACAACCGATGGTTCGAGAGTCATCCTTAATGCGATCACCTGCGAATCGGTAAAACTTTTTTAGATTATGCTTAGTGTTCAAGGTTTTTTCACGTGCACGACGAGTTGAACGTATTGATTCATGCAATCGACGACTGAGTCGACGATAAGGTCCCAAGCCAATTAGAAGACGACGTTTGTAAAGATTACGACATCGACGCAAAAGATTTAGAGACTTTGACGACAGATGAGAATAAGAGGATCTCTCGCATCTTTTTTTGTGTTTTGAATTTATCTATCGAAGAAAGGTCGAGAACCAAGCAACTGTGTGAAAAATGAAGTTTAATTTCTCATGACTTTTACCACTGAACGAAATACATGGTGCTAAAACGAAAAAAAACTGAAATCGCTGAAGAAATGAAATAAGTTGTAATAAAAGTTGCTTCTGATTGCAATGAACTTTTTTGTATTATATTTGCTTAAGCGACCGGCTCGGTGCTACATCGAGCGCGTCGTCTACAGTAATCCAGTCGATAATCAATAATGTTACGATACCATACAATACATGACCGTTAAGCAGGAATGGAACCATTGGAGATGGAATGGCTGCTAACGCACTATTGATTAGTCCGATGCGTGCTACTACGGTACGGTACGGTACCACGGTACGATATTACAGCACGATACTACGGTACGGTATTACGGTACGGTACGGTAGTACGGTACAAGGGATACTTCTATTATGAATAATCAGCCGTTCGTAGAATAATGATAGTAGACATCCCAACATTGCAGTTACGAAACTACAAACTTGAAAACTAGAAACATTGAGATTTCAATTTTCAAATGATTTAAAGGGAGCGTAACCTCACTCAATGGTCTCTTCGACGCGCAATGCTCTCTCGTTGTTAGAGAACAGAAAAATAGTGTGCGCAATGAAGAGATCATTGAGTGAGGTTACGCTCCCTATAAAATTGAAGTAAAAACGAGTAAAATACCGTATCCAGTATAGGCTCGAGCCAGCGTACCCTCCATTTCGTTCACGTCATCTTCGATGTCTTGAGTAGACTGCACATACTCCACAAATCGATGCGGATCCTGCAACGATAAGAATACCGTAGTCACGGAATGCCAGATAAAACTACAGTAGTCGAATGCATGTTTTAGGGTACAAACTACTGTAATCGGTAGAATCATATAGGGAAGCTTTTTGATGCCAGGAATGATGAAACAGGTTGTTTAATGTCATGCTTATCGATCTTTCTACAATCGAGTGTCAAAAGCCATAGCTGATCTATGATTGATTTTCTGCTGTGATTGAACCTTACTTTCAACCGTAAAACCCGTGTTGTTCTGGTGGATCCTCTTATCTACTGATCAATTGTCCCTATTAAAGAAAGACCCAAACTAAAAACAAATTAGTGGCTGATGCCGCACCCAAATGTTCTCATTTCATTTGCTTGTTCTCTCAAATGTTGTCGCATCTTTTTGATGTATGATAAATTAAATTAAATTAAATTAAATATAATTGAACCTGCCAAAGATGCAGGCACAGTCTCCTTGATATTCCACGGAGTTCTTCTGTTGACGACTTGATACGAAAACTACATCCCAAAGAGCTACATATGTAGCTCCAAAGCCGGAAAAATTCGGCGTCCACTTCGAAATCTTGAAATATTACATTTGCGTTTGTATTGCGCAAAAAAATAAAGTATAGACCAGAAATGTTCAAATGATCTATGACTATGAAACTATTTGCATAGTTATTTGCATATTTGAAATTATTCACTCCATTTCTCCTCTTTTATTCGTCCATTTCATTTCATAACAGACTCTTCTCTACCAACGGTCGACAATGTCTGATCGGTGAATATTTTGATTTATTCCTTGTAAAACTAAACTTAATTTTCTTCAGAAGATGCTCCGATGAGATCTCTACACCAATCGAAGAGGTTTGAAAAATCTTGGACTCCGCCTACTTTTTGTTTAACATCTCTCTGTCTCGCTATCTCTCTTTCTCCCTCTTCCCTGTTCAAAGCTTTCAAGTTTATTCTCATTATTTTTAGCAACCATCGATACTGTCATCATTAATTGCAAGTATTCAACTCAATCCCGATCAAGCCAGTCCGCAACCACTCACGTAAGAAATAAAAGTTGGCTCACCATTGATATAATGGCCACTAGTATTTGGTATCGGAGCATCATGAATTTTTCGACTTCAGCTATTTTCAACCATGAAACCCGGGTCATGGGTCGACTGAAAAAATCATTTCGCGATTCTTGAAATGATTTTTTCGGTAGCACAATACCGTACACTCCAACTGATAACAATGGAACAACTTTTATTGCCATAGGCCATCTCCCAATCGATCTAACAATAAGAACCGTTGCCGAAACAGGCGTCCTCCAAGAAAGCGACCTCTCCACATCCTGGCCTGGTCTCTCTCCAAAGGAGGGTAGTCCAAAGACCTCTGTTGATGGCAAGAGGGAGGTAGAGAAAGATCAGCAGACAAGAAAGGGGGATGACTAACGGGGTGAATGAATGAATAGGCAAAGAATGTTAGATTGTTTTCTCAAGATTATAGCGCGTCGATCTGATATTATGCCTAAACAATCCCTCACAGATGAAATTAAAGATGGTCTCTTAGATCTCGCATATTCATATTGATATTTTATTTACATTGATATTGTGATATTTTCGCTATTCTCATTCCAATGCGAGTTATTGCGGGTGAAAGTCAAGACGTTTCCACAAATTCCGACATTCGACCGCGTCTATCTTCGTCGAAATTGATCTTACTTCAAATCGAAACGTTGCACGCAACAAGTTATAAGCGAAATATGAAATAGTTAAACATGCAAATGTACTCATAAAATTAGATATTAATGAATCTAAAGTAGTTATTAGTAGAGGCGAGATTCACTGTTTCGGCCATTAGGTTCTAGACAGTGAACCTCTACCCAATGGGGTTGGCCATCTTCAGTAAAACCCCCATTGAGTTAGTTTACATAAAAGTTTATTATGATAGTTCTATAGCAAAATCATGCAAAATCTCATTTCTAATGTTAATAATAATACAATAACGTGAACGTATACATGAAAACAATACAAATCAAAACTGTATGAAAAATATTAGTGTAATATTACCAAAATTCATGCATATATCTTTTACAAGGGAAGTATTAGAAATATCTTTTAGACTTTAGAACGAGACTATTTTTCCTCGATAGATATAGGTAATATATGGATGGAACCAAAAAATTAGCTGCAGCCATGCACTTTCAGATTTTATATAATTAATTGAAGTTTGTGAAAAAAACCTTCATTTTTTGAAGAAAAAACGCACTGTGTAGGCAACAAGAAGTGTATGAAACAAGGCACTCCTGAAAGAACATTGTCAACATGACGGCGTGGTGTAGTGGTAGTATCTGCTCTTCTAGATCAGGATGTGGTTGGTTCGAGTGCACCTATAGACATTTTATTTTTGCTCATTTTTATCAGCTTCGGACTTGTACTTTCGATCGAAAAAATTAAAAAAATTTTTTTTTTTCATTTTATTCTCTACTTTCAAAATGTTTGGGCGTGCTCAAGATGACATCGCTTATCTACCACCAGATCAAATCCCCTCTTTTCCATGCATATCACAAATATGCCTTTGCCAAGATGTTTTCCCCCCAAAGATCTTGTTGTAATCTGTGAGAAACCCTGTCCCAAGTATTCTTTGATCAAATGTTCGATATGTGATCGCCGATTGTGCTGGAATTGTTTTTTTTGGCAGCTACCATTGTTGTTGAAATACTATTTGGCATGTAAAATTTTAATAATTTGTCATGTTGAAATAATTCGTAGAAGATATTAGATGCTAAATATAACGGAAATAATAAAAAAGTTAACGGAATAGGGGAAAAGTGCACGAAAAGTAGTGAATAAAATGAAAAAAAAAATTTTTTTTAAATTTTTTCGATCGAAAGTACAAGTCCGAATCTGATAAAAATGAGCAAAAGTAAAATGTCTATAGGTGTACTCGAACCAACCACATCCTGATCTAGAAGAACACATACTACCACTACACCACGCCGTCATGTTGACAATGTTCTTTCAGGAGTGCCTTGTTTCATACACTTCTTGTCGCCTACACAGTGCGTTTTTTTCTTCAAAAAAATGAAGAATTTTTTCACAAACTTCAATTAATTATATAAAATCTGAAAGTGCATGACTGCAGCTAGTTTTTTGGTTCCGTCCATATATTACCTATATCTATCGAGGAAAAATAGTCTCGTTCTAAAGTCTAAAAGATATTTCTCATACTTCCCTTGTTAGCGAAAGTGACACTAATATGTATATTGTAATCCATACTTACGTATCCTTGAGCCGAATCGACTGAATCCTTATTCCCTGGGTAGTTGTCCCTCTCATATCGATTGATGCGAGTCGACAGGGATAGAATGAGAGAAGAATGGATAGAGTGAGAGAGGCGCATGTGTGTCTCTGTTCAGGTAGATCACTAGGTTGCGCTGTCATTATCGATCGTCCGGGAAGTGGTCTGTCTACTTCTACCTCTTATTTGAAACATTGACTATACCAAAGCAAGTTTATCATAGACAACGCATGCAAATATCGCTATTACTAGTTGCATATTTAATGGATATTGATGGATTAGTATTCAATGTTCTGAATATTCTTTTATGCACTAAGTATATTTTTTTATATATATATTTATTCACATTTAGCGAACAAATGATGTGAAACAAATAAATAAACAAATGAAGAAAATAAGGAATGGAATGAAATAGTGCATATGGATTGAGCCTAGAAGGAGATATCAGTGTTCCTAAGGGACGATAGAATTGGGGGGAGGGAAGAGAATCTGTATGAATAGGCGACAACAGGACATGCAGATCAGTCTCCAACATCAAAGGAGATTCTATTTTCGGGTTTTGTAAGCAAACGGGCCGCTCGCAAAAAGAAGTTATTGTGCCTGTATTGGAAACGGGACCCTGAATTGGAGAAATTCAACCCATTTCTTGTAATATATGTTTTGAAATAGTGATTTTTCTTATTTGAAATCCTAAATTTGCCTCTAAGTAGTTTAATAGAAGTTCTAATGTCTATGATGGATCTACGGTGTTCGAGGGTTTCTAGATCGTGTTTTTCGTTGCGAACATTTGCCCGCGGCATATTGTCCCACGTTGATTTGAAACAACGTGCGAACAGCCTTCTTGTGAAGTAATTCTGTACCTGTTCAAGGACTTTAATATCTTTTTTCTGATAAGGATTGAACACCGCAGATGCGCTTTCTAGAATGGGCCTGATGTAGATTGAATATGCCTTAAGGAGAATTTTAGGGTTATTAGTCCGAAGAGCTCGCATAATTATATGACAAGCCGACTTTGCTTTGTTCGAAATTGATCTGCAATGTTCTGAAAATGTTAGGCCTCTTTGAATAATGAAGCCAAGGTCTTTGACGGCATCTTTTTGATCTAGATTTACATGATTTATAGTATAAATCCTTTTAGGATTAGCCCTACCTAGATGCAGTGAATTACATTTATGTGAAGCAAGGGGTAATTGCCAATCAGCAGACCACTGGACGATAGTGTCCACGGCCGCTTGAAGCGGTTGGGGCGTTTCATTACTACCGAATGATTTATATATCTTTATGTCGTCTGCATATAGACGAGCTAGTACTCCATCTTTTTGGACTAACGAAGGTAATTCGGATGTAAAAATAAGGAAAAGTAAGGGTCCAAGCACAGAGCCTTGAGGAACTCCACTGGATACGGAGTAGGACTCTGATAGTTTATTATTTACTCTAACTTGAAAAGTTCTTTGAGAAAGGTAGCTAGTAATCCAGTTTGTAGTTTTATGAGATAAGCCTATTGTATTGAGTTTGGCTAAGAGTTTAGGGTGTGATACTCTATCAAAGGCCTTTGCAAAGTCAAAATAGATTACATCAACAGGCTGACCGTTACTAAGTGAAGCAGACCAGTGCTCAAGGACCTCAAGCATCTGGAGTTCACGGGATCTATGTTTTCTAAAACCATACTGTTCGTCGGGGAAGATTTCTAATGATTCGCAATGAGCAATTATGGACTTGCTTAAAATGCGTTCAAAGACTCTACAGAAGAATGAAGTGATAGAAATTGGTCTATAATTTAATGGGTCTGAGAAAGGAGGGGATTTCTTGACAGGTGTAACAATTGAGTGCCTCCACTGAGAGGGAATGATGCCTGTTTCGAAAGATGTTCTAAAGATTATCTCTAAAGGTTCGGAAATGGGGATTGATATTTGTTTGATAAAATATAAGTCAATATTTTCTGGGGTTTTACAGGAGGACTTTTTCCATTTATTTATGAATTCACAGATTTCATGTCTTAGGAAGATAGGTTCCTCAAAATTTCCAGTGTGCGAAAGAGGGGTAGGAGTTGGTGTGATACCGTTGTCAGTAGTAAAGACACCGACAAAAGTTTTAGCAAGTAGATTTGCTTTTTCAGTGTCGTTTAGGACGGAAGTTCCATTTGCATCCTTAAGGCCGTCAATACCTTTTTGATTACTTGTACAACGTTTCATATAAGTAAAGAACTTATTATTATCCTCACTATCAATAATTCTTTTTTCTATGATCTTGTGATGACGAATAAGCTCCTTTCGGAATTTCTTATTTAGATTCTCAAAAGTATGTCTACTTTCAGTGGAAGGTTGACTAATTGATCTTTGCCATGCTATAAAGCGCTTGTTCAATAGGCGCTCCATATGAGGTGGCAGCTTCCCATGATTTACGTTTACTCTACACCATGGGACGTGCGTGTCTATTGATTTTATTATGGTTCTGATAAATATATCATACATTTTTTCAGTTGATTTAGTAGTGGAAAATATGCTTGTCCAGTCTACATTTGCTAGCTGCATATTGATAAGGTCGTAATCTGCAGCTTTATAGTTTCTTTTGATGATATAGGAGGGTGATGCGTGGTTAATAGAGAGAGAGAATTCTAATGAGTAGTGGTCAGATGTGCAGAAAGGTGGACCAACCTCTGTGCGATCGATCAATTTTGGATGATTGCATAGTAAAAGATCGAGAGTGTTTCCAAGCTTGTGAGTCGGTTCTTTCACTAGCTGGGCCATATTTGTAGAGATACAGAAATCAATGAATAAGCGGGAGGACGGGGTACAGTTTTGGTGTTGTGGGTGGATGGACCAATCGATATCAGGAAAATTGAAATCACCAGTAAGGATGGAAGGCTGGGGGCAGGATGAAAGATCAGTTATTGACTTTATAAGGTATTCAGTCTGTGTTGTATTAGCCTTAGGATTACGGTAAACACAGATAGTTCTAATGAAGTCGCCGTTTATGTCTAAGTCTAGTACTAGGAGCTCATGGCTTCCTTTGATAGATTGATCAGATACTTGTATAACATTGATGGTGGAATGGACTAAAATGATAACCCCACCGCCATTTTGGTTTCGATCTCTACGAAATGCATTATAATTATGATCATGGCCATTTAGCAGTAATGAGTTTGGAAAATTAGGACTTAGCCAGGATTCATATAGACAAATTATCGAATAGTTTTTAGTTAGGAGTTGAGAAAGGTAAGGCAATTTGTTTTTAACCGAGCGGCAATTTGAAGAGAACCCTTTTAGAATATATGATCTGCATGTTCGTTGGGACCGGTGACTATTTACCAGTTTGACATATTAGATGAAAATGGTATACCGAGATTAGGAGGGGCACCGTAATGATTGAAATGATTCATGAATGGAGTAGGATATGGATATGGTTGGAATGGAGGGTGGGGATAATTGGGATGAGATAGAGGGCGCAACGAATGATAAGAGTTAGGGTGGATACGAGGATGTGGAGGGGCATTATTATGGGAACGACGAATAGGGGTCTTGCTATGCGTAGAATGTCTAGAGTGGGTGGAGTCATGTCTATTACGATTGGAAGAGGGACGAGGAATGGGAGGAGTGGGCTTACGATCAGCTGGATTTGCAAATGAGGGGCGTATGTAGATATCACCGAAATGGGGGTCATGGCGGATACGATGGGCAAACTTTAGCATAAGTTGTTGATGCTTACGAGTGGGGCATACTACTTTGGTCAAGCGAGGGAAGGAGGAGTCATCAGATCCTATGGGCATTCTATAGACAGATATAGGAATGAATGTACAGCCGAGAATACTACTTATACGAACGACAGAATTGAAATCAACGAAAGTTGCATCATATGGATCATTTGAGGTGCTGACAGGGAGGCGAGCAATAACGAGAGAACGTTCTAGATCTTTCTTATCTTCATTATCATGATTTGTATCAACTGTATGATTATGATTGGATGGGGTGGCAGAATTGTCAGACTCAGTATTTGGTTCAACCATAACCGTATCGGGTGGTGTTGAAACAGAGCTGTTCACCTTGAGTGTATTGACAACACCTTGAAGATCTTCTACTGTCTTTTCCAATCGATCATTTCTTAGTCGTTCGCGACGCAGATCGGTTTGCATCTTGACGATGAGTTGGCAGATATCAGAGAGTGAGAGGCCATCTTCTTGTTCGTCATCATCGAGAGTACGCGCACGCTTGTTGACCGAGCTAGTAGTAGAATGGGATTTAGGAGAGAGTAACGTTCTTAGCGATTCCATAATATCACCTGATGCGGTACCGAATGTTAGATTATCACTGTTAACGGTACATAACAGTCTGCTACTGGGAGTCCTCTCGAATTTTAAGGCAGATCTTGTCAAAGGAAGTGGACGATTGATTGGCCAATCAATCAATACGAGAGACTAATTCTTACTCACCTTCCTCTGGCGAGGAAAGGAAGGGGAGTGATATAGGGTAGTCAATCGATACAAAGTATTTTGTCAATGATTTCATTCTGTTAACGAAGTCTTTATATTCAGAACAATTCCTGTATATGCGAATAGTTTCACCATGCAGTGTATTTAGACCAATATTAACAGGAGAATTTGATTGATAATGGGGATATCGAATTACGTTGAATTGATAATCATCTGTTTTATTATAAAGTGAGGTTTTAACTTGACCGCTATTAATTATATCTATTTGTAGATCAAGAAAAGCGCAGTTATTATCCTGATTGTTAGTTCGTTCTAAAGATAAAGATTTGTGGTACATTTTACTAGTTAATTTTATGAAATCCTTGCATTTACTGGATATATGGAATAAATCATCAATATATCTACACGTTCTATTTAGTGAATATGCTAATGCATGACCACCTTTGACTTTCTTAGATAGATATTGAAATTCCATTACAGCAAGGGTAAGATCTGCTATTTGTGGCGATGCATTATTTCCTTGTGGTATTCCTCGCTCTTGTTTGTAATATGTTCCACCATAAAAAGCATAACTGTTCTTTAATATATAATCCAACATAAGTTTAATATCATTTTTGTGATAAGTGATGCCTTTTTCTAAACTATTAGTTTTATCATAACGAACATAGGTTCCTTGAACATTAATGAATTCTGAATTAGCATTTTTGAATAGTAAATCAATGAGATAATATAATTTTTCTTTAACAACTTTATGTGGTAAGTTAGTAAATAGTGATGCAAAATCAGCACAGAATATCTCATTTTTCCCGTTTGTAATGTTTTTAAAACCGTTTAAAACTTTAAAAGTATTTTGAACAGAGAAGTAAACGTTAATCCCATTATGTCTAGAAGTAAAGTTACAGTATGATTTAAAGTGGTTTTGTAAGAACTTAAGGATTCTTTGAAGTCGAATTGATAATTGTTTAAGACTACTATTATGTGCACCAGTGATAAATCGGAATTTTATTGGTGTTTTGTGCATTTTCGGTATTCCGTATATACGAGGGAGAGCACATTCCATATTTCTGGGAATTGACATACTGAGTGTGAACTGTAAGTGATCTTTGATCTTTGATTCGTAATCGAGGTCATTAACTTGTACATAAGTTCTTTCATTACCATTGGTTGTATTCATCTCTTGTTCCATCATCGTGATATATAACTTTTTACAAGTGAATGCATAATTTCCAGATGCTTTGTCTACCATAGTAATTACAAAGTCATTTTTAGTTGTTTTAACTGATCAGTATATCGTGTTACGTCTTTTGCGTCAATATTTAAATTCAATTTATTAAGCTTTTCCTTTAGTCTAGGAATAATATGTTCAATGACTTTATTGACAGTGGCATTGATCAAAGTCGGCGATTTTCGGTGTTTCTTTCCGACAATTGATACAGTGTTCTCTATTGAAAAAGTAATATCGTTGATTACTTTGCTGACAGTAGTAGGTCTTTGTATTCTATATTTAGTGCCTTTCATGAATATATTAGCTAGTTCTTTATTTTGTATGATATCAATGTTACCAGTACATACATGTCCATAATGTTTATCAACATATCTGTGGATCAGTGGAATCATATCATGTCACTACAGATCCGATGACCCACCGCTTAGTTGGTCTCGATAAAGTGTTCAAATGTTAAAAAAAATGTAAATAAATCGAAACGCTATCTTCTCCGGCACTGTATCACAAATACATTCTCATAAAAAATGATTTATACCAGGTTTACTTTTTTCATTATCCGTTAGTTACATCGATCCTTACGCGACTTGTGTGTTTTTTTCCAGAAACCATAGATGAATTGTTGTTCAATATTGATTTGACGAACGATTTTATTGTGAGTACGTCATGGCGCCATCCCATTAAAAATTAGTTAGAACGTGAAAAAAATCGAAAATTTCGCAATATCTTTTTTTGGGGTTTATTTTGTTTTTTTTCTCGATCTAAGCAAGAAATATTTTTGGAAATATAAAATATGACATCTTTTTGTCCGCTAGTATACCATTTATCCCATCCCATCGCGTAGTGGTTAAACAGCGGTCTACTAACCGCATTGACGCGGGTTCGAAACCTACAAATATCAATTTTTAGAGATCGCTTTTTTTCTCTCTTTTGCCTGCGAAATAAAGCAAAATTCATTTATCACTGTAGCGTACAACTAGCTGAATTAACATGCAATAAACAAGAGAAAAATGCATAAATATACTGAGGACTGGGCTGTGTGCAACCTGTATATTTGAGCATTGTCAATGATGTTTCGTTCAGTGACCCTGTGCCTTCAATGCCTCGTATGGTCACCGCAAGCACTCAAACGTCTCAGGTTCGAATCTTTCATGTCCATTAACTTTTGATCGATATTATTATGATATTATTATTATTTATTATTAAAATAATTAATTATTATTCCAGGCAGCAGCGATCAAGTCTACGGCTAGTGGGTATGATAAGTAAATTACTAGATATATAAAAAATACCAGAGTCATTGAGTACTCTTTCAATGCTGACACCTTCGTCAATGGTCTCTTCGACGCTCTATGATCTCTCATTGTTAGAGAACAGCGAAATAATGTGCGCGGTGAAGAGGCCATTGAGTTAGATCACTCTCCCTTTCAGTGTCGATTCTGATGCGGCGAAAAAAACTGCCGGCCGATTTGCGCGCGTGAGTTTGATATTGGGCGTATAAAAAATACAGCCCGATCTCCTTTTGTACACGAGCGCCACTGTGGCGCCCTGCGGCGATCATTTGCGCTCATCATTTATTTCTGTGGGTACTGAATGTTTTTCGATTCTCAAAGTCTTAATCATGAGTTTCCGCTATCAAAAGTTGTTTTAATGACTAAAGAAACTGAAAAATTTTTTTATTAATGATAAAAAAACAATTAAAAGACAAATCACACTGGTCCGGATACGATGGGTAAATATTTACTGGAAAGGTATACTGTAATATTGCGCATCGATCGCACCATCGCCGTAAGATATTTTTCGAAATTTACAGTACCAAAATAACAGTAGTAGTTTTGTTTCACTTTCTTTAGTCATTAAAACAAGTTTTCATAACGAAAACTCGTGATTAAGAATTTGATTATCGAAAAATATTCAGTACCCATAGAAATTAATGATGAGCGCAAATGAGCGCGGCAGGGCTCCGCAGTGGCACTCGTGTACAAAAGGGGATCGGGCTGTACTGTATAAAGGATACTCTGAAAAAGTGTGTGTGCAAGCTTTTCAATACTCATATGAGATATATTCTATCATATTCTATCATATTCTATCATATTTTGGTTTTTCAGCCATTACTTTTTTCGCAGTCAACCATTTCTCTTCATTTTTGTATGTTTGTATAGATGATACTGTGCTATAGTAGTCCAATTTTTATTGATTTTGGATTACAAACAACTGAGTAGTCACCAGTTTTCAAAAATTGACAATTTTCGCAGTATAAAAACATACTAAAAATGAAGAGAACCGGTGACTGCGAAAAAAGTTATGTCCGAAAAACCTAAATATGATCCACCATTAAAGCACTGTATCAATTACTTAAAAGTTTCCTTAGCGCCGAGCAGCGTGCTTTGATCTTAATATGATCGTTTCTGAGTTTTTAAATTCAATTCAAATCCAATTAAGGAAAATAAAATTAGATTAAATTTATTGAAAATAAATTTCTGCGTAATGTAAGCTCGTTGCATATTCAAAAAAAAACTTGCTTGCAGAACAAATTTTGCATTATTTCTTTTTTTTATTATATGAATTGCAGTGCCGCACATGCAGCATCAATTTCGATTCTGTGGAAGCAGCAACGCTCCATAAGAACACGAATCACAGGACCTATAAGGTTAAATTTATGTTTATTGGTTCATGATTCTTCCCATCAATAGGCTGAATCAGTAAAAAACACAGGAAACAATTAATGTGCACACGCATCTCGCCTAAGAATTGACCGAAATCAACAGATTTACTACACACTTTTGAGTTGACCCGCACTTTTCTCCACTGTTTCCGATAGGCATTGGGTAGGGCATCACTAATTCAGAGTAAGGATGGTAGATCACGCACCTCTCCAGGAGCTCACGTCATAGATCGTCGTTGAGGCTCTTTCCGATGCGATTTTCTCGGTCCACAGTAGTGCTATGAAAAAGTTTCCAACAGATGAAATGTGTATTTTCTCAAGTACTTTCAGAAAAAATGTGAAAATTAAACTTTTTAATTTTTCGCTCCCTAAGAAATTGATCGCGTTCCATAGTTCCAGGAAAGATTTTTTCATAGTATCAATCGATAGAGCTCGTTATTGCTCTCATCTAAGCTCTTGGGAGACGATTTTCATGGGGATATGGCTGAATTACATCCAAAAAAACTGCATTTGAATGTTGGTAGATCACTAATAGTCGCTTTGATCTACTCGAAATTGCCGGCACCTTGACAGGATTGTCCTGTAACATACGGGAGAGTGGGCTGAGGATAATTTTGACGTCGAGTCGCTCACCCAAGCTCGTTTTGTTCTCGCTGCAGCCAAACCAGCGAAATTAGTCCCTTCTGATGGTTCCTGGTATTGATTGACCGATGATTACTGTAGATATGAGAAAATATTCCAGTTCGGACCAGTAAATGAGCATTCAAGATGGCTACTTGGAATGGGATAGGTTTAGTTCAACGAAAACGCGCTCCGGAATACTTCGAGAAATATAGATCACTTGGCCAGAGAGCCAGATAGCTATAACTTGAATAAAAAATCAGGTCAATCAATACCACGAACCATTAGAAGGGACTCCTTTCGCTGGTTCGGCTGCAGCGAGAACAAAACGAACATGAGCAAGCTACACGATGTGAAAATGATCCTCAGCCCATTCTCCTGTATGTTACAGGACAATCCTGTCGAGGTGCCGACAATAGCGAGTAGATCAACGCGACTATTAGTGATCTACCAGCATTCAAATGCAGTTTTTTTGGACGTAATTCAGCCAAATCCCCATGAAAATCGTCTCCCAAGAGCTTAAATGAAAGCTGTGAACGAGCTATATCGATTGAGACTTCATGACAAGATAGATTTTCAGCAACACCCATGTTGTAATATATCATTTGAAAGAGCAAAAAGTTCTGAATAAAATGGATCTCAGTTCACGTCGATCCATAAGCTTTTACACCTGCTACATTGACCGAAGTACGAAAGTAACTTTCACTCTGATAAGATCAAAACAGCTTATGAGACACAAAAATTACAAGGATAACCTATCGTGTGATAGGTTATCCTATCGAAAACTGTGGAGAAAAGTGGGGGTCAACTCAAAAGTGTGTAGTAGAATCGGTCAATTCTTAGGCGAGATGCGTGTTAAATCTATAGCCATTGTCCCTGTTTTCACAGGTGCTGCTCGAAAATATTCACGGACTTTTGAATAAAAATTTAAATGTTCATTTATTATATTTTTTTCTACATCATAGTAAGGCTGCAAGACATTATTAATTTAAAAGTGGAATATTTTCGTGAAAGATCGGATACAATATTTTATACGATACATATATAGCATTTTATAATAATTAAGCTTGTTGATCCATGGTGTGAATTATGGCGCACTAAAAACAGTGGAAAATGGAAAATGGCGAGTTTCTATTGTCTAAAAAAGTATATTGGAAAACCGAAAATGGAAATTTGGAATTGAATTTGAATTGGATTGGAATTTGAATTCGTGGGGGCGAAAAAGGTACGTTAATTCAAATATTGACATTCCAACATCGAGTTTCAACTGTTATAACACCTAAATAAAGCCGAAATATCATTTTCCGACGTTTATGAAGCGAGGGAACTTGAATTCCTACTTAACATCCTTATTAAAACCGCAGTTGGAAAGTCAGAATTTGAATTCCCGCACCGTTTTTTCGCGCCTGCGAATTCACATTTTCGAGTTTCCAGGTGCTTTTTGGACCCTGGAAAATCGCCATTTTCCACTGATTGCTAGTGCGCCATAAAGAGTAAAAGATATGTTTATATTAGCGATCGCTCAACTGGCTGCGAGGCTACTAGTCTGGATAGTTTTTCCGAAATTCGTTATTTTTCGATATTTTGAAAATTTAAGAGACCAGCTCGACTCGAGCTCGAAGACTCGAGCATTTAGGCCCACTGCCGGGCATTTGCCAAGACATTCGATTTGATCCTCAACACTTTCTTCATTAATACAATCAAATCAGCAATAGATGCTCATATGATCATAGACACATACCGGTGGCAAGACCGATGAAAGTTATAGCGAAAATACACTGATGCTCAAACCCGGATCACATATGCCATATATATTTAAAGAAATTGTAGATCTGCGAAACGACGATTTTTCACGTGGCACTGAAACGGTGGCATTCGTTTCCGCAAACGGACGTGCATCGGCCACCATCCGACCTATGAATCAACTTGCCTTGACGGTCGATTCAAAGTGCGGGTTGAAAAAATAAAAATAAAATAATTATTTTTCTCATTAAAAAAATGAGTCTATTTGTATATTTTTCCTGTGTACACGCATCACGTCGAGTAAAATGACATACTAAAGCTACCTCTTACTCTTGCGCAATTCAAGAAATTATTTTTTTCGATTTTTGCGAATTATACATACATATCCCACATTCTGTGCCTCTCGGTGTGAAAAGTTGGATGGCCACAGGAATGTGACCATCATGTGCATAATTGTCAGGGCTACAATGCTTGCAGTATCTCTTCAACGGGGTTAGAAGTCGAAAAATTTGAAACTCAGACACGAAAAAAATATTCAAAACGATATGATATTACTGTTCCGCTGTTTTTTTGGAAAAGTGTATGACATGTTATTCACCAATAAAATGAAATAAAAGTCCTAGCTATCCAATTGAAAAGTTGAACTTTTCAATGTGACATATGTGATCCGGGTTTGAGACAGGACATTTTCACTACTACTTTCGTCAGTCCACCAGTTGATAAAAGTATTGAGGCCAGATCGAAAGTCTTGGCGATTGTCCGTACCATGCCCGTGTCATACCGAGCCGGTCTATTAAATATTCCCGCGCAAAAACAACGCGCAACAAAGCGCGGTAAATTCAAATTGAGTGAGAATTCATTTTTTTTATAATGGTGTGATGATTTTGATAACTTTGGAAAAATATTGAGACTAAAATTTTGGTTACTATGGCGTATTGTCGAGCGATCGCTAGTATAAACATATTTATTAGTTCTTTATTCATTGAGAAACACCCAAAGGCGTGGCGCGGCGCTATGCCGCGAGGTGCCTTTTGAAAAGGCTTACTTGTACATCAATTAAAGTTGAAGTTCCAATTTTCTTTGCAGTGCTCACTATGCCCATGTGCATACACTCGGAAAGCGGCACTGGCTAATCATTGGAAGGCGAAACATCAGTACGTACAATTCCTCATTCCGTTACATGCCTTACATTCCTGCGCCGTACCCCCCTCCCCCCGCGTCTCCTTGGTTACGGCGTACAGTACCGTGCAAAAGATTTTCAAATTTGGTTTTTTCGTCATAACTTTTTTCAAACTCAGTCGATCGTGTCCAGATTTCAAGGGATTATTATGAAAGTGGTTTTTACGTGGTTTACACAAACAAACACCCCGATGGAGCTGTTGTGGTGAAATTTATTTCGATTTTATCAAAAGTCACAAAAATTAGATTTTCATTTTCTTCGATTTCTTCGATTTTTTAACTTATTTTGCTTCCAATGTGTGTTATATCGTTTAAAAACCATGACACCAATTATTGGGAGTAAGAATATACCGAGATCCGAGCGAGAATCCTTTCGTCGTTGGCGTCAGATGGGACTGTCCGCAGTCACCCCCCCCCCCCCACAATAGTTCAGGATGTCTGTTTCGACCTTCGACAATGCTTTCAAACTTCCAATCTATACTCCAACAATGAAGAACACTAATGGACAACCTCGCAAGACAACCACTACATCGGATAGTCTCATTACCTGCATCTCCAAGGTGAAGACGAGGCTCAAGAACTGACGGAATTTCACCAAATTGTGGTACCTAAAGCTTCTAAACTTAAGGGGTCCATAAACACTGTGTAACGTCGTCTTCGTATGTCGGGTCTAGCTTGAAGTCGACATGTTATGAAACCGTTGATCTACAAGAGCAATCGCAAAGCAAGGATCGCATTGGCAAAACAGCACCTGCATTGGACCCTCCAACAGGGGAAGTAGGTCGTATTCTCAGACGAAATTAAGTTTCTGATGATGTATACGGAGGGAATAACTCGTGTTCATCATCCGGTTGGCGCTAGATTTGATGTGAAGTACCAGCTGCCCACCTTGAAGCATGGAGGAGGATCGTTGATATTTTGGAGTTGTTTCTCTGTAGAAGGGGCTGGCCCCCTGATGAATGGGAATTATGAAGAACGAAGACCGCATTAATATCCTAGTGACCCATTTCCTTCCCTTCAAACATCTTTTCAGCCAAGTTAGCTTCAGGTACCATAATTTGGTGAAATTCCGTCAGTTCTTGTTGATGTCCATAGCAAGGCTGTGCATTTTTCGTTTTTCGATTTTTCGGATTTTTCGATTTTTCGACTTTTTTCAAACATTTGATTCGACGAAAAATTTTTCGACTTTTTTCTCGAAAAAAATGAGAACAGAAAATAACACTGAAAATTGATTATTTTATCGATTCATTGATATTTTAAAGTTCTTTAGTTGTATTCCAGGCAACGTTTTTAATAATTTAATCATTTTTTGACACTGTAATTGTCATATTTTGTCTGAAAGATTCTCTTAAGGAAAGCTTGTCTAACTCAACTACCATAGATTAATCCACACTCTCTGAAAAAGACACTTTAGATAATACTCTTTCGCTTGATATAGTAACGGGGACTGGTGTATCCAGCGATGTCGCGAGAAATCAAAAAAAAGCATTTAAACATTTTTCTACAACATTTTCGTTTTTTTCGAAATTTTTCGAATTTTTCGACTTTTATTTCCGAAAAATTTCGTTTTTCGAAATTTTTTTTCGCACAGCCCTGGTCCATAGCATTGAGCCTCGTCGACTATCCGATGTCGTGGTCGTCTTGTGAGGTTGTCCATTAGTATTCTTCATTGTTTGAACATAGATTGGAAGTTTGGAAGCATTGTCGAAGGTCGAAACAGACATCCTGAACTATTGTGAGAGGGTGACTGCGGACAGTCCCATCTGACGTCAACGACGAATGGATTCTCGCTCGGATCTCGGTATATTCTTACTCCCAATAATCGGTGTCATGGTATAAAAACGATATAACACAGATTGGCAAGAGCTCCATTGGGGTGGTTTTGTGTAAACCACGTAAAACCATTTTCAAAATAAATCCTAGAAATCTGGACCCGATCGGTTGAGTTTGGAAAAAAAAGTTGACGAAAAAACCAAAACTTGATAACCTTTTGCACGGTACTGCAGGTTGCGGCGTAGGCACGTTATGCAAATGAACGATGCTTTACCCTCCCAAGACTAATATCTTTCTACAGGCTTTTCTATCTGATATGAATCTTGAATGAATCTTCCTTAATTTTGAATGTTTCCTGGAAGGGGACTCAAACTATTGATCATGTTCTCTTGATTGAAAAAGGCGATAGTGGGAGTGTAGTCTAATTGACCGCACAGCATAGAGAAATGCCGAAGCATGATCATAACTATACTCTAATTGATAGTCGCAAGTCCACCTTTAGTGGAGAGCATTTACATATGTAAATTTATAATCATGGTCTCTGTCTGCGAATCTAATAATGTGTCCATGCATACCGTCTCTGGTATTTCCAAACTAGTAGTTTACTTACGTGACGTTACAGACTAGCAGTTTCCTGTTAGTTTACTAGAAGTGAGAGAATATTTGACGAAATGCATTACAGTATATACACCACTTCTAGTAAACTTAAGTTTAACTAGCCGTAGACTTGCAAGTCTACGGCCAGTGGGAATGATAAGTAAACTACTAGTTTGAAAATAACAGAGGTAAAGCGCATCAGCATTGTAACGTAAAACGCAACAGCATTATTTTCAGAAATGAGAAGGAATCCACCGACGGCGCAAGCACCTGACACTCGAAGCTACTCTGTCTTTTTTAAATTAACGTAGCATAAAACTGTACCCGATGAGGCAGTTCAGTTTAAACAAATATAATCCGCAGTAACAGTACATTTCCGAAAACAAAACATAAAATAATAAATAAAAATGAGAAAACTAAAGAATAGTCGATAAAAATCATATGACGAAAGTGGATTGCTTTCGATATTCAATTCGAATAAAACACTTGTACATTACATCAGAATTACACATCACTTCGTCCAGTACTGCAGATTGAGACGATGGAGATG